>VJMY01000213.1:0-111837 GCA_009869795.1 Neelides sp. FZ-2019
TAATTAGTTGTAAATCATAATTAGTTTTAAAACCATTTAATAACTACTTGAGTGGGCAATTAGGTATTATCTTTTGAAAAAATGATTTGTGAATAGCGATCAGACCATGAATTTCTCTTACTCAGGTGATGGAGGTGATGAAGCATCTTCTCATGTCCAAGAGGATCCTCAATTCCAGAATGGCAATTGAAGAAGAAGAAGCTTTGGTAGAAGCCAGTGCTCCCTGGTATTCAAAGATATTCAAGGGGCTTTGGTTCGAAGCGACCACCGGAGATCCTCAAAAGAAGATTGAGAATGACAAAACTCTGAGTTACATTGAAGGGGCTTTTGCCTACTTTGCCTCCTTCTTTTGTGTAAGTCAAAAGGGAAAATATTATAGCTTTTATTATATAATATATTCCGAGAATGCTTATCTCTCAATCTTAATAACTATATTATATTTCTTCCCACTTTTCATATAAAATAAACACTTGCAGCTAACGAAATAATTATTATAATAATTATCGTAAATTCACTTTAATGTGCTGTTGCTGTTGCACAGTAAGTTGTTAGACATTGTTAATATTGGGTTCATTTCCGTATTTCTTAATATGGAAAAAATCTATTTTACCCAACATATCATTTTCATTAGGATAAATTATCAAGTTGAGCTTATCTTAAGGCATTGGAAAATTGAAATGTTTCGTAAAACATTATTTTTGCGTAGGAAAATAGGAATTCGCATACATGATATTCATAATAAAATAATGATTCATATACCTGTATTCTCAAAGTTGCCAATTGAAATCGAAGGGATTTTCTATGAATAGACACTTGACCATTCGTGGTTCGTTTACAAAAGGCGAGTCATTTGACTAATTCTGACTTTTTATTTAAAATGACAAAAACCTTATATCCATACCTTTCCTCTATGAATGCATACAATTATTGGCATTTATACATATTAAGACATTTATGAGCTTCGCGAGTTTTCCTTTTACAAATTTCCACCTTCAAACAATTTCCACATCTCGCATTATTTCAGATTGATCCAAGTGAAGTGACGGAGGATACGTTTTCTTTTGCCGAGGCTCCCTTCTCAGACTGCTTGACCTCGGATAGATCCGAGAGGTCAGAGAGCTTTGCCCTCTCGCCAAAGATCCTTCGTCCTGGGACTCTAACCCCCAAAGTGGAACCCATGGGGAACCCTGACATTATTCTCATCCGAGCCGACGAGTACAAAATCATCGTCCGTCTGGCCTACATCATTTCTCAGTTCATCAATGATCGAGTGAGTTCTTGAATTTGATATTATTCATTCACCTTACCTTAATTGATACATAATAAAGCGTATCTGGTCTAATATGGAGAATATATACACTCATGCTATATTATATGTAATAAATGTTTTGCAATACATAATAGAAATATATGTTAAGTACATGTTTGAAAATGGAAACCTATGGAAATTTCCTCATGGTAGTGAGGAGCGAATGAATTCTAATTCACATCATGTCTTTTTCAGTTTGGGTCCTGGATGGAGAAAATTTACTTTGACAATAACTGGAAAGGGAAATTTGCACGTTCGATCCTAGCCCGCCCGTGTTTCTACGAAGAGTTGGTCAAGCCTTTATCCGGCCATCAAACCCGAAAGCGGTTTTACCTCCCACCGCGCGTCTCGCTTCGGTTCTTGGGATCCTCGGGAGCCTTGTTCACCCTTGCCGTGATCGGGATTCTCTTCTTCTTCTTCGAAGTCGGCTCGGTCTCCCTCATGTTGTTCTACGTGGCTCTTTTGTTCATGTGCTACATTGGGCTGAGGGCGTATCTGGAACCGCCGCGTTTGCTCCAGAGTCTTCGCTTAAACTTCTTTGGAAACCAAGGCCCGCGCAACAGGAAACACTCAACTCCGAAGCCCTCCACTCCGCGGCAAAAAAACCGATTCACGCTTTAGTTTTAATAATGTTAAATTGATTTGTGAATTAATCTTCATGTGAACTTAATGTCAATTCGAATTCAATGCAAAATTATATGCCTTTTATAATGAAAATAAGACTAATTTTTATAACAAATAAATTACAATGAAAATGTTCATTTGTGAAACTATTCTCTTCGCCTTTTACTTTTGCACATTTAATTAACTCCTGGCACAGTATGACAATTCTAATCAAATTTTAATTATTTAACTATAATATCTATTATCTCCAAGTTTACCTAACTTACTAATATATATAGTATAATCTATAATTATTAATTTCTCAAGTAATACTTTCAAGGAATCCTATTTTCATGAGCCTCACTTTCCCTATGATTTCCAATTGAGATATTCAACGAATGTGAAATGTGCGAAGTTGAAATGAGCTAAAGCATAAAGAGAACATTCTGCTATATTTACACATTTAAATTCACGTTGAAGAAGGGTTTGGACTTTGCATTGCAAAAAATACAACGTTGCATTATTGCATGTTATGATTTTAAAATGCGATCAAATCAGTAATTTGTTTTATTCACAAAGAACATCATGACAGTATAAATATGAATCACAATTACATTTTTGACTTTGTTAAGATTTTGGTAATTAAATTTATTATTATTATTATTATTATTCCACCTGTCCAAATAATCATAAATGACTTAATTTTAATCAATGTTGTTTTTGTTGTTGTTGTTGAAGGTCAAGATTGTTCTTGATGATACTGAGAAGCACGAGGATCATGCAGACCAGAATAATGAACAATGACACACTGAAGGTGAGGCTGCATTCCTCTTCAAGAATCTTCTTGTCAAACACGCTACTCAAAACTCCCAAAATTTTCTCTTTCAACGCGGGCTAAAATTGAAAGAATTTTTAATATAGTTTAATATGCAATATATGACGTATATCTTATAAATGCCTTCAAACAGCGTGACTTGTGAAAAATTATTGGGCATAAAAAAAATTGAGTAATTTTAATTATTTGATTATCTTTTGAGCTAACAAAGTGTTTGAACCTGTTCAGTTTTCACATTTTCAACTTCATGACCTTCCAGTACAGTTTGCTCTGGTTGGGTATTTTTCATTTTCTTACTTTCGTTCAAATCCATAACTGACAATGAGTGAACAGTTTGAGCGTGAGAATAAAATAATTAAGCTCGACTACTTAAACTTGACACTCAAACAAGACTTAACTTACTGAAAGACAATTTATTGAGAATGAGATATTATATAAATGTTTATTTCATCGGGAAATGTCCGTCGTCAGCATTTCTTCCCTTCGACTTTCGTTGAATGGAGGTCTAAATAGGAGCTATTGAAATTTAATGCTTTCATATGGGATATTTTCCTATCCCATAGAAAAGACATAGATTGGCAAAATTAATACTTTCATTAAACCATATTTCATTTACCCTCATTTTTTAAACCTCAGTCTTGTCATTTGACCATTTTTTCCAAAGTCACAAAACAGATATAATATGAAGTGTCATATTTCACCCTGCTGCAAACATTATCTAATAATTTTCAATCATTAGCTTTATTCCTTATATATCTTCAATCAGTAACAAGAATTTTGCGAAATTGAAACGGGGCGTAATGAGCTCTTGAATTTAAAAGTGCCCTGGTCCTTCACATAACTTTATTACTCCAACTTATCGTTAATGTTAATAGGATTGAGCTTACAAGTTTCATTTTTGATAAGAATTATTTAATCGAACATTTATATGTATATGCTAAGGAAAGTTTGATCTTTACTGACTATACTAGCTATATATATATAGCTACTAGTGGATTGTCTGGTAAATAAAATATCACACATTACAACAAAGTACTTAATATTTTACCTAAGAAAGTAGTTATACTATCATAAGGCTTTAACTCTTTAGTTATACTAAATGTAAATTATACTTTTTATAGTATAAAAATATGCAAATATAATCGCATTTTTCATATACCAGAGTATGCCAGCATTTTGCACACATGTATGCATGTACATAATCTTGTAGGTATATACATTTAGAAGGAAAAGTAGTTTGGAAGGTTTTGCACTGACTGAACATTAAAGCATGAAATGATTGAGAACCAAGTTCTTTTTAAAAAGTCAACTTAGACGGAAATTTTTTTGAGTGTTGACAGACGTTTAATTTCTTTTATGAAAAGTGATCAAATATATACCGGATTTGTGGAGTAGATGATTGGAGGAGTCGGCAGGTCATAATTGAATTGAAAACATTCATGAAGTTGATCGCCCCACGGGGAATTGCATCATATGAATTAATGTCTAAGAATACACGATATACTTAATGTTTCTCTTATGACTCCATTCACTTCATGACTTTCATTATTCTCTCGAGTACACGAAGTAAAAAAAAGGCTAGGTGATTCATTTCCAGTTTCTCATGCCATTCCCTCACAATACTTCTGCAAGAATTGGCCATTTTTGAAATTATTCACCTGAATTGTAAATTTAGTTATAAATGGTTCTTTCATTTTTAACTGTAAATTGATTAACATTTCCTAAAAGTTTCATTACAAAGTTTTATCACTTAAGCAAACTCCCAAACATCGACAAATCAAAGGGAATCAGAGCAACTTGTTATCAAAACAAACAACGACTCACTGAACATTTGTGTTAATAAATAATTAAATATTATTACTAAATGTGTTGTCAGTACCTAAAAGCTACAGTAATATAATTCATTTGTGAACAAACAATTTTAAAAGAGCATTTTCATTACTCGCAGTATTATCTATTACTTTTTATTTTATTGAACGGTAAGAAGCATTGAATTTAAAGCATTTTCGTTAATCTATCACAATTGCACCCAAGTTATATATTTCTCTTTTACATTCAATTTAGCACTTTTATTTTAAAATTGAAGATTTTGATAAACCTACTTTTATTATACTTTTAAATTGTTTATTATATATAACTTAACTACTTCGGATCTCACTATAAATCGTGTGATAAAATTTAATTGTCTCATTTTTAATTCCTTTACATGCATTGAATTTAATGATCGTTTGTGTAACAGTGCTTTTTAGATTGAATCCTTTTAATCCACATACATCTTTTTCCACATCACACACCTCCCATTTCAACTCATTGTAAGTTGATGTCAAAAGATAATATTTTTTTATCATTTTCTATTTAATAGATTGTCAAATGTCATTGGAAGATTCAAAAGTCCAAAGCGTGTTTTCTGTCTCATTGACGAGATAAGGAGCGTGTCATTTAAAAGGTGAGCTATAGAAAGCTTTTAATGTTTAATATTTATTTAACTTCTTAAAGTTGAGAAGATCCTTAATTTTTCATGCTAATAAGTTATCAAAAAGAGTATCGCACATGGCATTTTAAAACTAAAAAGGAACTAACTTTAATATCTATTTAAAAAAGTAGAGAGTGAATTTAGCAAGATGGAGAAATGGGTCTCAAAGACTTCGTTAAATACTCTTTGCTAATGAAATGAGTTGTTCTGTGTCATAAGGAATTTTACGGTGGCCAAATAGAAATTGAAAGTCCGTGCATGATTCATTGAAGGATTTTGGTTAAATGAATTAAATAATGATAATAATGGTGAGTGGTGGGTTTTGATCAATTGAAGGTGAGGAAATTGCCGTGAAACTCTGCTATGTGTATGATGTGTCTATTCCACTTTTTACTAGAAAATGAAAGGGGCAATCAAAAGTCTTGTATATTCGCCAATCGGCTTGAGTAAAGTTCGCTTTATTTCTATGTAATACATATATAAAGTAGAGATAGGTATATTTATATATTATAATATATATAAAGTAGATAATAAAGCCAAAGGACTGAAAAGTTTAAGTCATTCTCTGACTGAGTGAGTGTATTGTAACTTGAATAACAAAAGTAAAAATAGACTTTCAATCGTGAACACAAGTTGCTTTTATATCGAGATTAGGGAATAACTATGTATATAAAAAAAGTTCTACCAAAGCTACGATTCAAGATCTCTTGATTAAGAAGCTTTGCATTTCGATTATAATTATCATTGTTAATAATTACCTTCTTCCGTTTTAAACCCGTCATCATGTGCAAATATTTTATGAGGTTGACCTTCACTTGCTTCATTATCAAAACATAAATACTTACTTATAACACGCGTGCATTAATATAAATATGCATACATAGTATAGTAAATATACATAGTATAAATATGCATTTAATATCTGGAATACATAATAATTAGGTATAGGAACTATGAAAAGATGTGTCCAAATACGTTCGTTTATAAGTTCAGGTGAATTGAGTTTTTAATTTTTTTAACAATATGCAAGTATTTAAAGAAATAATAATTATGATCACTACTAGGGAAAAATCATGGACCCTAAAAATAATGCTATTAGCTTAGGTATATATATATAAGTAATTTATAATCTATTGAATTGAAACAATAACAATATTAAGTTAGCTAAATTGATATAAATAATTAAAAAATCATTATTGTGTATTAACTTAGAATAGACATATTTGTTATATCACAACGCTTTGATTCCATTGAGAGAAGAAGTGGCGGACGCTTGAGAACGTTCAGTACGTCCTCAGCACTTGGCCACAAGAATACGCATGATGGATTTGGTAATATTTAACATGGGAAGTCCGTGTTTGAGAATCCCAGTAGTTCTGACATCTGTTTTCCACTCGGCTCTATTGATTTCCCATTCTTTTATTAAAACTCGAGCCGCCAAAGTGAAATCCTCTTCCTCTCCTCATTTTGGTGCTTTGGTTCCTTGCGTCCAACGTCGAACTCCCTTGTTTCTACTAACTTGATTAACCCTTGTACTCGCCATTAAGATTCACGTCTTCCACACCATTATTTGTACTCTCAGGACTTGAGACCAAATTGCTCATTCGAACTTTGAGCGATTTCACAAAGGGAGGATCCGTCCATTGGAAGGGACATTCACTCTGCTCTTGCTGTTTCAATTCAGAGAACAAAAAGACCTTCAATCCAACTTGAGTATTTCAAGGTTCGTTGTAAGTACAATTTGTATTTGTTCATAAATTTACGCTTTGACCATTCTCACACTCAGCGTTCAGGATTTAGTAACAAAAAACGGGCTAATTGTGATCCTCCAAATTTATAATACTTTAATTTACTCAGAAATCACCCAGGAAATAAATAAAATTAATTAAACCTATTTCATTTAATTTTTTCAAACCCTAACTCCTATTTAAATCAACTTCTTCTCATAATAAGCTCTTGTGCCTTAAAACACGAACGGAGGTTTTTTACTCGATTACATCCATAGTATTGATATATATATGTAGATCCTTAAATCATTGAGTTTAATGGTAATGGCAAAGCGGTCGCGGGAGGTAAAAAATAGTGAGAAATGTCTGTGTGTATTTAATGTCTCTGTGCTTTTAGATCTAGTCCATTGGACGTAAAAAAAATCTTTATTGCTCTCTGCAAACGCATTTACTTTATATTCCTTTTTATGTTCTTTGTTATAAATCCTATTTTATGTATTGTTTCTCATGCGGATGGATTTGGAATTTCTCAGGCAAAGCGCATTGGGAGAATGTGCGTCATATTTATGGTGGATTTCATTCACCAATTATCATTGTCATCTGACTCGCAACGGTTCTTGTGTTCCTATTGCAGGGATTACTCTATTTGAATTTTCCTCTGACTGACGTCCATCAGTCATCATTGGCCTTGAGGGATTTGTTCCTCTGCTGTTATTAAATAAGATACATGGGTTCATCCCTGGAATCCTTCCAAAGGGAAGTCTAAAAGGGAACAGGTCATGACTTCCATGCAATTCCTCCCAAGAGACCTTATTTTTACTCTTCCTTTGGATCAGTCATGCAAAGACAAAAGGTTGTTTCTTCCACAAGGTCTTCAACTCAATTATTCGTCCATTAAAGCCAGTTTGGTTCCTTATTTAGCCCAATCGGTTCTTTCGGTCTTTTCTCTTTGACTCTTTCACTTGTTTAGTCTCACTTACCGAGCCATTGGTGATGAGAATAATGCTCAAGCTATGAATATTCAATATTTAATTATTCACATGAAATTCAAATATGATTTTGCTCTAAATTCAATTTTCTTCATTGGAGAAATTCATAATTTCTCTTTTCAATTTCAAATAGTTTAGCTTTGGTGCGAAATATTTTTAGTTAAGTTTTTACTCATAATAAAGAATATATTTTACTAATAATAATATTTTACTGGTAATAGGAGTAAAGGGCCTGGGACAGATAAGACGCTTATCCGATATTTTATATCTATCCTAATATTTTGGATACACAACAGTTTTTTTCATTATTTGCATATTTGATGATTTAAACAATGTTCACCCTGATTGTTAATTACAGTAATTAGGCATGGAAAATAGTTATGGGCTACTTATATTTAGCATTCGCCAAAACCTGGTCATTTAGATATTTCGAATTTAAAATAGCTAGGATAGGATAATGTAGATATACCAAATGCATATAGTGAATGAATTTACTCTCAATAGAAAAACTGGAAAGAGCGCTTTCTTGCTTTATTACTTTTCTTATGTAATATTTGGACGGGAAAAGATTGTTTTTATTTGAAAGCAAAAGGATCAATTCTTTTGATAAGCTATCTCTCGTTGGGCCAAATGAGATTAAATAGGGATAGCAAGACAATTTAAATCTCCTTTATAAGCTCTTCTATTAAATTCTTTTTCGTGATCTGCTATTTGTATCTTGTGTAAATCATCCTAGAAATTATCCGAAAATGAAAAGGTCTCTAAATGAAGGAATTATCATCTTTTCCAAACATTCTCACAAAGACTCAAATGTTTTCTTTCTGGATTTGCAATGTAAATAATGGTCATATATTTATTGCACGTCGAGTTAAGAAGTAAACGACTCGCACCATTTAAAACCAAGCGAATTCCATTATTTTCCTCACTGCCTAATGGCTTAAAGGATCATTTTGAAAGAACTACTCATGTTTTTATAAACTTATTTAATTTCCTCATTAGGACCAAAGAAATACGATTATGAAAAACCCGTGTAGGAACCCTGTGCACCTTTTCATTTCCAACCAGACAGAAGTGAGGAGCTTAGAAGGAAACAAGTTGTTCAATGCACATAGCAATGTGTGTCTGTCTAATTTCTCCCATTGAAGACGGTGAGGAAGACGTACGAGGCATTAAATAAAGGTGTCAAGTTGAGCAAGTTGATTCAAGGCGATAAATAAAGTCTTGTAAATGTGACAGACGGATGGGAAAAGCTTCTCCTTTTCATCAACAACTCATTTGATCTTTGGATGGGAGAAAGAATTAGTTCATATTTAGCTCCTTGGGATGGATTAGGCCCATGTTCGTGAATCCCTCATTTGAGTCCAATTCTCGAGGAGCCTGTACGTTCGATTCCATACGCAATTTTTATGTTGGTTGTCGGCTGTTGTCCCAACTGAGTTTACCGAATGGAGTTCTTTTATTAGGACAGGTGGATTGAAGAGAGGCTAATTTACCACATTTGTTCTTTGGGTCTCCTCGGGGTGCCGGGAGGTCGAGGAGGAACAAAGACGCGGCTCTATCCTTTCTCCCAATTCTATTTCTGCTTCCTCCAAAAGGACTTTATTGTGCATTGATGGAGAACGGCTCTTCTCGTCACTTTCTATATTCTTTTGCCTAAATATGGACATTTGGAGAGAGAGATTCTTCATTATTCATAAGTATTATATGCTAAGGTTATTGCATTCATTCATTCGTTCATAGATTTAACTACATAACTATTACATTAAGTATTTATTAAAAATTTGTTGCCAAATGGGAGTTTTAACTGAATTGAAGCTTAAAATAACTAATGATTTGTTTCCCTGATAAAACTAATGACTAATTAAACTTGACTAATTAAATATGAGTTATATTATATTTCTTTTTAAATGAACATGAAAACTACTAATTATAGGCGAAATTACCAACATTACAAGAGGCGAAAGTGGCGGAAGGAAATTTTTCTGGTAGAGAGACTATTGGGATTTTTGTATATGGCTCTCAAATATGGTTACCTAGGTCTAATTAATCAGCTCAAATCGACGCCTCTGAAAATGGCAAATTTAAATGTATTTGTTCATTTTGAGTTGAAAACTAAAGGGGAAATGAAACGAATGAGATCCTCATTACAACGGTCAAAGTTTGATTACATTTGAGCGAGTATTTATTGAAGATGGATTTAAATATTTTGAATTGTACGAATTCTTTATCTCCCTGTCCTGACAATCCTGTCGCAATGACTTGGAGTAAATTGAGTCTAATGGACAAATTCCTCTATCGTGAGCTGAGATTATGAACGTGGCCTGTGAGCAGAAACAGAGTGACATTTAACATGGGAACTTCTAGGCCTTGTTTACATTTCTTCGTGGAGGATCTTTCCGTTGGATTGACGCTCTCAAACAACTGTATCCGAAAGGGAAGATCACGACTTTTTAACCCTCTCGACTTCAATTCTTTCTCCATAGTTCTATTTAAGAGATGGGAAGACAGAAATTTTCACCATCACTAAAAATAAGGAATCTTTCCCACTCATCTCACATTCTTTTCCATATACATATATATATATTCATACATGCATATAATACTATTACAGGTATACATAGTTATATATATCCATGTATACTTGTATATTGTTTGTAAGGTTATTCTGCATATAAGAGAGCGAAGGATATCTCCAGATCTCCACCAAAGGTATCTTAGGAATTGTTGGGAAAGAGAATGAGGCGAATCATGAGCTTTTGCCTCTCCTGATTGATTGATGATTCTTTCTTGTTCCTTCTAACATTCTAAGATTCTAACCAAAGGTTACATGAGATCAAAATGAATAGATTTCCTTTTTATTGAATTCTCCTTTGGATCAGACGTCGTTCGTGTTGTGTGCGAATTCTTGGCGTCTTCATGGGCCAGCCTCAAGAACCCTCAGGTCAATGAGGAGAAAAACGGATTTCGAGTCATAAATATCTCTTCACTTGAATCTTTCGAGGAATCTTTTATTCCTTTATTCAATGAAGAGAAAGAATCAATTAGCCCTGAGTTCTGTGCTTCGCCTTCCTTCCTTTTTAACTCTCCTCGTGACAAGTCATTTATTCTTAAACGAATGACTTGATTTGAGTCTGGTGCCACTCGAAGTGGAGATAATTTACCGCTGGCCTCTAATTACCATTCTATTTTCTATTTAACATTTTTTCACTCGAGCGACAAGCATTTCTTCATTAACACAAGCGTAGCATTATTAACATTGTCATTTTCCATTTTCCCATCTTGTATGTTGTACATTGAGCATTTGATATTTTTAAAGACAATTAGTAGACTTATTACAAACTTACGATTGCGCCGGCGAGTTTTTTAATTTCTCAATGGTGATGTGCATATCTTTAAGAACCCAATACTCACATTAATAAATACATGGACGTGGACTGGAATGTTTATTTTAAAGGAGTCGTGTGAGTGGGCTTTGTCTACAATCACACTACAATGTTCTAAATAATTTTCCAAGACCCGTAATTGCACCCTTGTACGCCTTGTAGTTGCAATCTTACAAGTGCCACACCAGGGGTAGATTCCGAAATTAGCATTATGTAATGAGTCATTAATTAAATTCTCTTATATGCAAATGCCGTGATTGTTTTCAAACAATAGTCTCGCGAGCCTCTCTAAATAATTGGCTCCCAATGTTTTTTGTCCCAGAGTTCGATGTGTGTTTAAGCTTGAGCAATTTTGGCTATCTTTTCATGTTCTGAGTCTCATCAGGCTTTGAGATTCCAAATAATCCTTTTCTTCCATGGAGTTTTGTAAAGGAAAACAAAGGCTCTCCGTCCTCTCGAATGTCAGGAGTGTGGATGGAGGGATTAAAAATATAAGAGAAGTCTGGGCAGAACGCGTTTTGTTTCCCATCGTGTGGCGAGTGGCAGGAGGATTCTTCAATCTTCCCGACTCATCATCAAGGACCCAATTCCTTGTTCTTTCATTACTTCTTCCTATACTCTATAGTATTTCACATGCGAAATGGTTAGCGGCTTCTCGTGTTCCACTCGAGGGCCTTTCAACCAAATAAATATGATCTGTGCTTGTAAATTGCGCAAAAAACCCGCCTGCCTTTTCAATATCCTATATTTACTTATATATATTAATATACTAATTATAGTATATAAATTTATATACTTATTAATAGGTATGTGGAATAAAGTAACATTTATTGTTCATAGTCTAAATGTAAGTAAGACTTGTAAAAAAACTCGGGGTAAGGAAAATGGGATTATGAGAGAAGATTTCTGTTTGACCTCCCAGGAAAATAACTAGTGATCTCATCTCTCTATCTGCGATGTTATCTTGTTGAGTCCCTGTGAGAGTGTGGGGATTATGAAATGGCGAAGAACGGGAGATCACTTCTGAGCAGATCACAATCATTGTACTTCTTAATTCTCCCTCGGCCTTTTTCAAAGGAGGGCCAATTGAAAATTATTCTCTTCTGGCCGTCCTCCGCTGCTAATGGGAATTTATTCATTCCGACTCCCCAAACCGCTGATTAGATTAAATTTCGAGCCAATTCCTCTCCACGTTCTTTTCTTTCTAATTCAAAGGTCAGAGGCCCTCAACCCGAGCTGGGATCAATAAGAAAAATCATAAAAATGCCATTTGATTCAATACGTCGTCCATTCTGCATTTAAAATAATTCCATGCTGACAGTCGGTTCATCATAAAATAGGAAAATATTATTAACCATAATCCCAAATTAGCTAACGAAGCTTAACTATGATTATGGCAATGAAATAAATGAAATCTGTGTTTGGTTTTTCCTCATTTTATGCTAATTTTTGATTTGTTTGGTATTTTCGTCTCTTCAATGTGAATTTGGCATGTTTGGACTTGGTGGCATATCATGTGGTGGCGAATGTGAAGGATCTTCTTCTTCTGCGAACAAAACAAACTCTTAAATCTTGAGATTTTCACAGTGGCATCAATTTGCCCTTTAGCTTTCTTCACTCATCATTACTTGATTAGGTTGCAAGGCGTTGTTGAAATAATGTAATTAATTATTGATTCTCGTTTTTTACAGAATAAATGTATTAAAGAGATCAATATTATGAAGGAGTATTTGAATAACCAATAAGGTATATTTTGCAAATACATACTCGATCTTTGGAAGATAGAAGAGACCATTGCTAATACTTATAATGCTATTTGTCTAAGACGTTCTATTATGATTGTAATGCATTAGGTGATAGTAGAAAATTTTCCAATTCGAGAAAAACCGGCTGGATAAGAAAGAGATTTGATCCAATTTGTTCGTCCTTCCAAGTTGTGAATAAATTGAGTGGAAATTCATTTCTCGTTGAGTTTGGTATGGGAAGTAGAGGTGACAGTCCGAGGAAGATGGTGTGAGAGATACAATTAGTGGAGTTTTGAGGTCGGGAGGCTTCTGGTCCACTCCGCTCCGTTCTCCTCCCATTTATCCACACTTGCTCGAGCGTCGTGTGGTGAAAGGAAAGTAGGGCGAAATGACTTGCTAGGCTAATTAAATGACTACACAGTGACCCACTCGTAATTGAGGGTTAAATTTTTTACATAGCGGAACTATTTTTCTCGCTTCCTTAGCTAATATAATAATCATACTTTGATGGAAAAGGGGTTCTTGGTTCTATATATATATATGTATATATCATTTTGTACAGGTCGTCTTTTTTTCACTTTTCACTTCTCATTCTGGTCGTTCTCGTCATGGCGTTGTTTTTGAACCATTAGACCTAATACTTACAAGACTCATAACTTCAAGTATCTTCACCTCAGCTACACATCATGCAGCTACACATGAGAGAGAGTCGTGTGGAAGTAAAGTATGGAAGTGAGTTCCTATATGGAAGTATGTCTATTGGAGGAATATCCAACATTCATTTAATTCACTCGCACATCGAGTGTTTATTCCTGGTAGGAATGAATTGACCAGCAGGGGCAGCTGGTCCTTCTACTCAACTTCTCCACTCACTTCTGTGTTTTTTATTCAATTTCCCCATTTCGTAATAGGAAACTTGGTTAGGAGCAAGGAAATCACCTTGCTCCTTCCATAGCGGAACAAATGGTGTAAAGAAACGCGAGGCTCATCGACTCTGTCAACCACTTGCTCCCTTTGCTTGATTCGACTCTCACCAATTTATTCTTTTGTGAATGTAGAGGAATTGGAATTTGGGAGGCTCAATGGGCACCGAGGAGGCAAATAAAAATCATATTTTGTCTAATTTGGAGAAATGGTTTTTAAGAGAGGAATAGATTAATTGCAATTAGATTGATTCTATGGTTAATTACTCAAATTAAAAATGCTAATGTTGACAAGACGGAGAGGTTTTTAATGATCCCGTGTTGGCTTCCTCCATGAAACCTCTGTATAATCAATACATATAAATGAGAGAGTTGATGAGATGAAGGGGATATACTTATGAAAGTATATATGCTTATATAGGCCCTTACAAACAAAACTTATTTACAATTAGGAGTTTTACGATTACCGCTTTTCATATTACTACTTCTAGTAGTGTAGATATATCCATATCGTGCCAATTGCCAATCTTATTAGTTTCCTCTAAATTTTGTAAGTATTATTTTACAAAATAGCTAAAGATTGCTATTTTGGCTATCAAGAAATTTAATTTTTAGGAATTTTAATTATTTTTTAATTATCTAAATAATTGTGCATGATATGGAATCCTCTTGATTCGATAATAGATAATAGAATAATTCATAGGAGCATGTTTTTATTTTCAAATGAGTTTTTCGGATTATAGTCCAAGAGAAAAGGAAATTGGAAAATTATCTAAGGATTTCAACATTTTAACATGATTAATTTAACATGATTTTAACATAATTGTGAGGTTTATTCAGATTAAATCGGCACATTTCCTAAGCTCGTAGTGAAATATATGTCTGGACACTTGAATGTCAGCTTATCTCGTGTTTCGTTTCATTGTATGCGAATTCCATCTAATCTAGCAAGTACATAGATAATGAAGATTGTGCGACTTTGTTGGTTGATTCCTTCCACTTGTCTTGAGCATTTGTCGTCCCTTTATGAAGTTTTGAGCATTTGTGAATATCGGAGATGGGTCTGAGGGGAGCTGACTGGGATGTGTGTTTGGCAGAGTGGGCGTCGGCATGGAGATTGGGGCAGGTGAGGAGGGCTCGTCGGCAGTCGTGGAGCCGCCGGTGCCCAAGGAGCTCGCAGCCCCTCCGCTCCCAAACTTCCGCCTCGACGGGGACTCACGGATCTCCGTGCCCCTGGCAGTCCGCATGGAGGAGAAGCCCGACGTCCTGGCCGCCCTGGCCAACCGGAGCCTCGAAGGCAGCGGGCCCGTGTCGGCCCAGAGCGACGATATGCGGTTGTCGCTGGTGAGCTGGTGCAGCGAGCCGGAGGCCCGCGGCGGGTGCTGTGGCGGGTCGCCGCCGTGTCCTTCGGACAAGAGCTCGGACGAGAAGGAGAACAAGACGCCGCGGGTGCGGCGGGTCGTGCTGGCCGACAAGGAGCGGCCCGAGTGCCCGCGCTGCAGCCGGCGGACCAAGTCGGGCACGAGCACGCCGGCCGCTCCGGCCCGCACGCCGCGCCGGACCCTCAAAACCGGTTCTGAGGGGAAGAAACCGATGAAGTCGATCCTTAAAGGACCTGAGAAGTCAACTTGAGAGCCTCACGCCGCCCCGCCCCGACGATCCGCTCCGGCGCCCGGAGAAATACGCCACGCTCCGGGCCCGGAAGAAAGACCCGGACCCAGAAGTGATGAGCAAGAGCATGAGCTACTTGGAGGATCGCCCCGCCCTGCGACGCCAAGGGTCGGTGAAGAAGCCGGCGTGGGAGCCGAGCGGCACGCGGACCTCAGCCCTCCGTCTGGCCAAGATGCAGGAGAAGAAGGGGAGTGGGGGGAGCGGCGGGAGCGCCCACTCGGGCAGCGGGGACTCCCTGCACGGGTCGCCCGGCGGGAAGAAGGAGCGCGGGCGCGTGTTCGTCAAGTTGGCTTCGTCGGTCGGGCAGACGGCGAGCAGCAGCGGGAAGCGCGTCCGCCAGGACCGTGCTGTCCAGACGGACGAGGACCGCCTTTCCCCTGATCCGACGCCGGAGCTCCCGCCCGAGGCCGACGAGGCCAAGCGATGGGAACGCCTGGCCCAGCAGTATCGCCAATCCGCCCTGCGCTTCCAGAAAGAGCTCGAGAAGGCCGAGGAGAAGACCAAGAGGCTCAAGAAGCTCCTGAGCGAAACCCAAGCCGAGGCGGCTGAAACCATCGACTTCATTTCAGCTGAGAAATCCACACTTGCCGATGCGCTCGTTGAAGCTGAAAATGATGTGAGTTTTTATAAAGTCATGTTTTTCACCTTTTTTTCCTGGGTCTTTTAAAGTTTCAACATCCTTTTTATTCAGCTGAATGGCGTCTATTTAAACGTTCTAAAAAGATTATTTTCATATGGAATGAATGATAACTAGAGTTACAATATTGAGATAAAATATTTTATGACACTTATTGAAAGATGAAAGAAATTGAGGATATTATTTCCACGAGGAATTATTTTCTTTATTAATTTACCTTATTTCGTAGATCGTGAGAAGTGCAAATAATATTTTACTTTTTCGCGAGGAAGTCATTTAAATAAATAGATGAACATGGGTAGTTACGTTCCTCATTCTGCAGGTGTGGAGGGATCAGATATGCGATGTTTCCAATGTCAAACTTCTGAGATGAACTTCATCCTTTAATTGCAACAATGATTTTGTAACTACCAAAATAAATCGAGCAATTCACCCGTTTCAATCATGCTTCTTGCTACGGTTTTGCATGCTCGAACATTCCAAATAATTATTACTTTTACAAGCACATAAGAAATGTATTATCTAACAAAACTTTAAGCGTGCTTCTGTATAGTCGTAAAAAACTTGAAAAAACTTCTTCATTTGAAAATCATGAAATAAAATGTAGAAAGTCAATTAAAGCTAAATTAGTTAATATATAATACGTATAATATACGCTATTGTTGTTTCCAGCGGGGTTTCCAAGGTGGTAAAAGATCGGTTCAGATCAGATCATTTCAGATTGATTGATCTGATCTGATCTGATCGTGTAAAGATTAGTTTTTCAAGTGATCTGATCTGATGTGATCTTTTGAGATGGGGTGAACTGAAAAAATAAGATCAGTTAATATTAAACGATGGTATAGTGATCTTAGATCACTTACTGATCTTTCCCAAAAGCAGATCAATTGATCTGATCTGATCTTGGCAAGGGCCGATTTTTAAGTGACCTGATCTTGCTGATCTGACCACTTGGGGTAAAATGAGAAGATCAGATCAGATCATGATCTTTTACCACCTTGTTTCAGCACGTATATATTTATAACAATCCATGGTTGTTAATTATTGACAATCAATGGAAAATCCATTAGTTTTCGTGTCATTTCGCGAATGTGGATGAACAGCCTGTTGAGTTGTTGAGAATGGGATTCTTTGGTAAATTGCAGTGTAAGAAATTGCGAGCCGAGCTGAGTTGCATCCACGATGAGAATCAGAGCCGGTGCTCGAGTTTGGTTCGTTTGAGCGAGCAACAGAAACAAGAAGGTCTGAAGGCTCAAGCGGTTCTCCATCGTCTTCAACTTCAGTCAAGATGTGCCATTGATTCACAAACTGTTCAGATTTCCAATGCTGCCGCAAACATCAGACTCATCACACAACAAATACTTTCACTTGCTGACTCAATTGCCAAAGCTCAAAAGGAACCTCAGGTGAGAATTCTGAGAATCCTTCAATCCTATTTAAGTAAATTGTCCACAAGACTCGTATCTTGAGGTTTGTTATTCCTAATGCACCAATTTCCTTTATTATCCTTTGTAAAAGTGAGTTGGAGTGTGATAATACAAATTTATGCCTTTGATAACGTGTATAATGAAATATATAAGTTCATTTAAAATAGATGACTAAATTTGGAGGAAACATTAACTGAAATTTCATAGACAGGATGATTTCAATGGGCGAATATGAAGTTGATTTTATTTCCTTTTCAAATTGGCATCAGTTGATTTCCCCTTTCAAGCTCTGTTTCTGTTCATACATAATAAACAATTAATGATGATAATTTCATTGCCATCTCGTTGCTATTTCCCTTTTAACCTTGCTGGTTGAAAATTAAAAATCCAAGGTTGGACATTACCAGATGAAATTATATATTCTTTAGGTATTGGGGCATATACAAATCTAAAGTCATTTGTTATGTTAATGGGAGATTTTAGACCAAGCGTTAGATATTTATTACATCATCGACTGAGTGAACAAATTCTTCTAATTGGGAAGGTTATTTAGGTTAAGATGTCTGACACTTAACGAGCTATTTATATTAAAACTACTTTTTGTTATAATCCACTTAATTTTTCCAATTAGGAGTCTTTGAATTCCATAAAATTCACTGGCATTAAGCATTCATTGTCTATGAAGATATTCCAAGTCAAAAAATTCTTACTTAATTCTATAAAATTTATATCTTGATAGCATCTCAATAAGAAAATATCTATTTGTTTTCTAATAATTGAAAGGTTTTAATTGTTTGATAACGAGATTTGGTTGATCACAACTCGCAACATTGTTTGGTCATTAGCTATAATATCCGACTGATAGCTTGAAAGTTTTTTATACGAAAGAAAGAAATTTCATTGGAAATTAAGTAATTTTCTCCTGACAAATAGAAATGAGGTAAATGATCGGGTAATTGAAACGGGAATTTAAATTTCAGGAAGGTGGCGACTTGGGTTGGCTTCTTCTCCCATTATTTTCCTCCATGACTGAGCTGTTCCCTGTCCCGATGGAGGAGTCAGCCCTGATGAGCCCAATTCCCTCAGCTCTGGCACTGGACGCTGTGGTGGTCGGGACGCGGCACGCGGACGAGCCCACGTCGCTCCAGAGTCTGAACCAAGCCATTCTGGACCGCGAGGCTGCCGAGACGAATGAAGGCATCCAAGGCATCCAAGTTCCAGTTTCTTTCTCCCTTCCCAAGGCGGTGGACGAGTTGAACGAGGCGCTGGGCGAGCTCTTTGCGGCCATCATGGCCATTGTGGCCCACCGGGACAAACGCGTGTCTTCTGTCGCTTCCCGCATTCTTCAGGTGAGAGGAATTGGAGCTTGTGCTCAAAGGAACTTCAACCAAATATATTAATTAAATTGCATTAATTTTTAATTAATTGCAATTAATTTAACTGAAAGACTTTTCGAAGACTATTTTGAGATATTCATTTAAAATATTGTGGATTAAAGTTGGTGTATTAGTTTTATTTGTTTTATATTAATGTGATTTGACCTTTTCTAGTGTCTGAAGTCTGAAGATGAAAAGAAAGGAAGTAATGCTGAATTGGCTAACATGGAAAAATCTTTAGCCGCCTGGACGGAGCCGACGAGTTCTTCTGCGCCCAACAGCCAAAATGGACATTTCAACGGGCGAGGCCATTCGACTCATTTTTAAAACTGTTTCAAGTTTCATCCTGTTAAATCAAATCATTTGTATTAGGATTCAATCACGTATACATTTAATTGATTTCAATATACAAAGAACATTTTGGCTCTCGGTTGCTTTGTCCTTTTTGAAAATACTTTGTGATTGTACAGGCCAAAGGCAATTTACATTTTATTATGTTTGAGATTTTCTAAAAGACATGTTTGAAATCCAACGTTGACGATCCTACATTTAATCCTGTATTATTCAGAAGTAGTTGGCTATTCCATAAAATATTGGATTAAAATGTGAACGAGATACTCATTATCTAATTGATAATAATATATTAATAATCTACATAGTTTACATAAATTACTAAATATTACTTATGAGAAAAGTAAGAATGCATTTATAATATGTGTATTGAAGCGTTCTAGATTTCACATACACGCCATTGAATTGAATTCTTACATTTATTGTTAGCATTACAAATCGCAATTTTTATTATTCGATTCTTCATTTCTAATTTTACATTTTAATTTACCATTTGCATTTTATATTTGTTTTTATTCAATTGTTATTATTACACATATTATCAATGATATATATGTATGCAAGATGAAATTAGCACGTGGACGGTAATGATTAATGTGTTAGTTATGTTACTCATAATTAATTACATTTATAAAATAATTGTTTATTATTATTCCATTAATTATTTTTACCTTCAGTATTGAATTTCCATTTTAATTTATAATTATAATATTTTAACTTTTAAGCGTCTTGTTTGTCATGTTTATAAATATTATTAAATGATATTAAAAATTTCTTAAATATGAGAGTAATAAAAAATCATATTTTTATTATTGTTTTAGACTAACAAATAATATTATTACAATAAAGTGCCAGAATTTCGAATTAAAATCCTATGATGTCTTTTTGTTTCTAATTATTTCCTCTCCCTCCTGTTTGTTATTTATCTGACCATGTTTAATCAAGCTATTGACTAATCTTCATTCAACAATCCGTTTTTATATAAGTAATAATTCTGAAAATAAGTTATATTACATATATAAATACAAGTATTGATATACTACTTGATGTTCTCAATCAAAGTGCCTGTGGACGAAATTGTAATCGGTTCCTTAATAAAAGATAATTGAATGGAAAACCATATACTTACCTAATTTCAACTATTTACGAATTGAATACATACATAACAAAGTTCATAACTTGCTATTATAGCCCTATAAATATTAACCCTTTAACGTGGGAAGGAAAACTATATAGAGCAGGTAAAATATATTGGGGCACTATAGTATACCTTCCCACGTTAAAGGGTTAATAGCGATGAAAGCGATGAATTTAACCTTGTGACTGGTGGACGACGTGGACGAGGTCAGGTTGATGAGCTGACAAAGCTAGTTGACAAGCGAGGTGCCACGTGCCAGGGCTTGGAAGTTCCGTTTTTTCGAATGGATGCGGGAAGCCCATTTCGTCCAAAAGAAGCGGATCTATCTCCTGAGACGGGCGAAGGAGGGTCAAAAGCAATAGTTCAAGAGAAGAGGCCAAGAGCTCCCAATAAGAAGTTGAGGGTCATGGGAGGCTCCTACGAAACCCTTCCCTCCCAATGGACCCATTCGCGAATTTCGAGCTTGGAGACCTCTGGAATTGCGGAAGTCTCGTCTTTGCTTTTGCAATTAGCTTGTCCATTGGAATTAGTTTGTGGAACCCATGCGACCGGCCAGGGAGCAAAAGCTCGAAGCGAGACTGGGCCTTATTTGTGAGCAGTCCGTAGAATGTGGTTCTACGCCATCTCTGGCGAAAGTGGGGCGCTCGCAGGGCGAGAGGACCGAAGCACCCTATGAGCTCAGAGCTACTTTGCCAGCATCCCTCAAATCTCCTCTGTGCGGGCGAGTGAACGAAGGCGTTGCGGGCCTTGGCACTCGATGCGACAAAAAGGAACGAAGGTGCCCGGTTAAGGAGAAGAAGACCCGCCGGCCCGCCAAGGACCTCGGGCCAGCTCCAACGGCCCCCAAGAGGAAAAATGCGGCCGTGAGGAACATGTCGGCCCCAAAGCGACCTCCGGACGAGCCGGGGTCAGGGGATGGGGGCCCCCCTGCACCGAAAAAGAAGATCGTCATTGAGTCCCCGAGGATCGGCCCGGTCTCCAACAATGAAGAGATGGACATCAAAGTCCTGCAATTCCAGCATAAAAAGATGAAACTGGTAAGTTGCAGAGGAGACGGGGAAAGCAGAGCCAATGACCTTTGCTTTTTCCGCCGAATGGCTCATTTCAGGATTTTGAGTTCAATTATGAAATACTTGATGAAGGACCGAGTTAATTGAACAACTTAGTGAAAGTAAATGGAAGGTTGAGTCTCATGGTAAATGTTTGGTTGGTTTCAGAGGCTCGAACAACGCCAGCGCCTGGAGGTCGACTTGAGAAATCGGATCGAGTCTCTTGAAAAGCGTCAGACACAAGACGATGCCGTCCTTAATGTCATCAACAGATATTGGAATCAACTCAATGAGGACATTCGGGTTCTTTTACAGCGATACGACGCGGAAACATCTGACGAGATGGAGACGGAAAGTAAACATCACCCTGCCTTTCAATTCTCAATTCATGATTTCTCATTTTCTCATCATGGTTTTTCTTTGTTTGCAGTAAATTGTCTTAAATGTAAATAACCTGCATTCTTTGTTGATGGAGCTTTGAGTTTCGTTGGGAATACTTACTATTGCCAACAAAATGCATTGGGCGCATTTTTAGCTTGCGTTTTCGTCCTTTCGTATTCACTTGCTTAAAATTAATGCTTCATTTATTCTTTTCTTAATCACTTATTTTGAAGACGAAAGCTAAGAATAATTTAAACATATCACAATCATTTTTTATCATTCTTATTTTAATACCTTGTCAAGATTTTGACATTTAAATGTGATGAATATTGTATAGACGAAAGCGAAGAAACAACCTCCTTTTTAACGCAACTTGCTTCTTGGGATAAAAATGAATTGGATGAAAAATTGGCAAATAGAGTTCAGGTGAGCATTCTTGGAATGTGAACCGAGATCCATTGGGAGTTTTGAAATTAATTTCGAGTTCAATTCTCTATTTTGTTCTTTTCAGGTATCTACGAGGGCTGTGGCTAAAATAATTCAGGCATTTGATAGATTACAGCAAAGAAATGAAAAGATCTCGAAAGCAATCAAAGGAGAACTGGGCGGTAAGTGTCCTTGAAATCATAATTTGATTCTCTCATTCCTATAAATAATTAATTGAATTTTTATGACATTTATTCATATTATTTATCACAGCAATTTCACCATTGTAGTTTTTTTTATAAAGCCACTTAACTTAATGTCATTTCAGCATCAAATCTATTAATTAACTACAATTAAATGATTTAAACCTTTTACGAATTTCTAAAACATTTAAATAATCATTAAATAGTATTTAATAAACAAATATGGATAAATAAAATAAAATAAATAAATAAAAATTATATGCTTCGAGGATCATTGAGATCATTCTCTAAGTGAAGTTTTTAAATTGAAAACAGAAGAGCCACCGTCGATGGATGATATTATTAAGCAAACATATTTAGAAGTTGAAGCAGAAAATCGTCGCCTTTCAGCATTAAATACATCTCTCCACGAAAAAAATCATACAATTCAGCTTAAGGTAAGATCCATCTTAATGAATGACATGAGTTGGTCATTGGATCAATGGTGATTATTCATAATATTGGCAATTATTTAAATTTGGTTTTAAATTCAGTTTTCAGAAATCTACGAAAAGATGTTGGCAAAAGAGACCGAGGCAGACGAGCGATTGAATCAAGTTGATGAGTTGCATTGGGAATTGACCAAGTTGACGAATTCGTACGACAAAGTCACGGCCATCCATGCGGAATTGGTGGACAACCATCGGAAAATCAAGCACATGTTCGGAGGAGAGGAGAAGAAAGACATCACGTTGGATCGAAAGACCCTTGACATCTCGGATTTAGAGCTCGTGAACATGCAAAAGGAAAATGAGGAATTGAAGGAAATTGCTGCTAATCGACTCATTGAGCTAGAAAAACTACACCAGACTCAAAGAGAAACTCTGAAAGAACTTGAAAAACTCCGCATGGAGGTTCCATTTTCATTCATTTATTTCCCAATATTCATTCATTTATCAATATTTGGGTATATTGGCGTATTTGGCCAGAAGAACCGAATGTAATTTTTTGTTCTCGATAGATCCGTACACTGCCAGAGTCGGTGATTGTGGAGACGACTGAGTACAAATGTCTGCAATCGAAGTTCTCTGTCATTTATAATGACACAATTCAGTTGCGGGGTTCGTTGGAAGAGTCAAAGCAGAACTTGTTCTCCATCCGGACGAGCCATTTGAAGCAGGTGGAGGCAATGGAAGTGAGTGAGACACATTTGAAAGCTAAATATTGAGGAATACTTGATAGAGGAACTGACTGTGAGTAGCCCTTTTGTTTATATAGAAAGTGAGTGGGCCCAGTGGGCGGCCAATTATTTGACAAGTTAAAAATGGTAAAACCCATGGAATTTGCCTAATAGAAAGAGGTCTTATTTGTGGGTAATGAGGTTTACGGGCGACCTGCGCCGCCTCCCTCGCTTCCTCTCTTGTCAGAGTGTGCTTGAGTCCCGGCTCTCATGGCTTCTCTCTAAATGTCATACATTTACTCATACCACGTTCAATTCAAACATGTGCCTTCTTTTAATTCGCCTCTTTTCCTTCTTTTCGTCCGGCCTGCCCGTGTTGGTCTTCCGACTTCCACGTTTTGTCATCTTGGTTTTTCTTATTTTCATTCCTGTTTTTTCTCTCATACTAATGAATGGGTTTAGCTCGTCGATTGATTGGCCGTCACCGAGACATTTTCTTTTTTGTTATTTTTGTGGGTTTTTTTGTGTTTTTAGAACTTTTCTCTGGGTTTTTTGTGTTTTTTGGAATTTTTTGTGTTTTGGGGAGTTTTTCTGTGGATTAATTTTCATTTTTTGTGTTTTCCAATGTTTTTTTAAGTTAATCTGTGTTTGTCATGTGAGACTTTTCTATTGGCTGTGAGCTTTCTTCCTCCTTTGCTTTCGCTCCGTGTTCGTCTCAACCCTTACACATTTCTTTTCAGAGCGAAGAGCTGATCGTTCAGAAGAAGCTGCGAGCCGAGATGCTCCAGCTCGAGGATATGCTCGGGCAAGTGCGGAAGGAGTACGAGTTGCTTCGGATCGAATTCGAACAGAACTTGACGGCTAATGAGCAGACGGGGCCGATCAACCGGGAAATGCGACACCTCATCACGTCCCTCCAGAACCACAATGCTCAGTTGAAGGGAGATGCTCAGCGGTATAGGAGGAAGTACAGAGAACTCCTCACTGACTTGAACAAGGTGAAACTCCGTCAAATTCACACTTCTTTTATGCATAAAAACACTTGTTGTCGTGATGCTTAGATGTTTTAAACATCATATCTACGCTTTTAGAATAAAGTATATTATTATAGCAAAATAGCAACTGGTGGTGGTTGGAATGCAAATAATTGCTGTGTAGTAGCCTCCATAGTAATTGAAATGAATGGGGAGTTGGGAAGTACAAGGTTAGTTAGTCTTCTTGAGTAGTTCAAAGTCCCCTCTCATGGATTGTGAGTCTTCAACGAGTGTTTTGGGTAGGTGAAGAGGGAGAAGGACGAGCACGAGGTGAAAGCTGGCGCGAGCGACTCTCTGAGCAACAATTCGGGCATGGACGGGCTGAAGGACGAGGAAGACTCGCCGCTGGCCTCCTTCCCCGTCCCGCTCTCCATGATCAAGAAGGAGAACGAGAAGGTGGACGGACGGGTGGACGGCGAGGAAGAGAGTCTCCAGGAGGCCCCGGTCAAGATGCTCAACGACTCGGGCGTGAAGAAGGAGAAAGGGAAGTGCAAGTGCGACGGGGAACTGAAGGATCTCCGCAACCAGCTTAAAAAGGCCTTGAACGATTCGAAGGAGATGAAGCTCCTCCTGGACATGTACAAGGGGGCGAGCAAGGACCAGCGGGACAAGGTGGCGCTAATGGCCTCGGAGAAAAAGTGCCGGCTCGAGCTGGAGGAGATGAAGCAGCTCCTCCGCCGCCTCGAGGAGACCAAGAAGGAGGAGAAGAAGAAGCTCGCGGATGAAGACGCGGTGAGGAAAATCAAGTCTCTCGAAGACGCCGTCCACAACCTTCAACGTCAAGTCGCGAACCAGAAGCAGGAGGAGGAGGCCCTCATTTCCGAGATGGAAGTAACGGGCCAGGCTTACGAAGACATGCAGGACCAGAACTCCCGCCTCATCCAACAGCTCAGAGAGAAGGACGAGGCGAATTTCAAGCTCATGTCGGACCGAATCAAGTCCAACCAAGTCCAGAAGCTGGCTCGAGAGGAAAGAGAAATCCTTCAAGAACAGGTACATTTTCAAACAATGGCAATTCATACTTTTCAAATTAATAATATATACTTGGTTGTCTTTATAAACCTATTTATGAATTGTAATATTTGACTCGATGAGAGAGTGAGGTACAATTTAAAACCTTATTAAATTAATTCTTAATTTAAGATTAATTTTAATTTTCGTAATCTTTTTTTTCTTAAGATTCTTTAATTTATTATGTACAAATTAAATGTTGATTTCAAATTATACTTTTAGATCCAAACGGTCTCAAAGCAAGTGGAGGCTCAGAACCAAGTAGTTCGTAAGCTTGAAGAGAAAGAGCGTCTCCTGCTCAACAGCATCGCGACGATGGAGAAGGAAGCCATCATCCGCCAGCAAACCATGGAGCTGCACAAGAGGAAGGCGATCGAGTCTGCCCAGTCGGCCGCCGACTTGAAGCTCCACCTCGAGAAGTACCACACGCAGATGAAGGATGCTCAGCAGACGGTGGCCGAGAAGACAGCGGCGCTCGAGGCCGAGGCGTACAAGACGAAGCGGTTGCAGGAGGAGATAGGGTCCTTGCGGAAGAAGGTGGATCGGCTGAACAAGTTCGAGGCCATTGGGTCGACGGACCAAGTCCTCATGGAGGAGATCCGGGAGTACAAAGAGACGCTTACGTGTCCGTCGTGTAAGGTGAAGCGCAAAGACGCCGTGCTCATCAAGTGCTTCCACGTCTTTTGCTTCGACTGTCTCCGGACGCGTTACGAGACTCGCCAGCGGAAGTGTCCCAAGTGTAATCATGCCTTTGGAGCCAACGACTACCACCGCCTGTACCTCTCCTAGCTCCCCCCCCACCTCCACCGGCTGTACTGTACAGGGGTCATGGGTCAACCTTGGTTAAGTATGGAGGGAGGGATCCCATCCTCATGTGAAAATACATTTAAGGACATACATATAGATAAATTATATATTACTACTATTATTAATCTTAAACTAACAGATAAAGCTATAAAGGTATGATGTTGATCAAATTGTTGTGGAGTTGAATGAATGTGGGAGGGTTTGGGGCAAAGTTGTTCTTCCCCATCACCAATAACTAGAGCCCGCTAAGCCCAGACCCTCACCAGACGTTGAACTATTTTTATACGGCAGATGAAGGGTGAAGACTGTGAGTAAAATACATGTAGGTTAGTTGGCCGGTTTCCTCCATTCATTGCTCCTCTGCGTTCCAATCTGTGTTACTCTTTTCATTTTTCCCCTCTCTGCCTCTCTGCGCTTTCCTCTCCATCAGAGTCGTCGAAATTGTCAGTTTTCCTCTCCACCTGTCTCTGTCCTCTTTCCTCGACACTCCAGTCGGGCCGAGTTGAGGTCACTTTAAAAAGCCCCAGGTCAACCGGGTGGCTCGAAGTTCAAGGTGATTTTAGCTCCATGTTTTAACCCTCTATCATTTTAACTCTACCTACATAGTTAGGACAAACACGCCACAGTCATTCCTCTTCAGGATATCAGATATCAGAATTTTAATGAATACATTTACTATATAATTATTAATCATGATTTGTTTCCTATACTCGTCGTAATAAATATACTTGAATCAGTTGAGACTTCTTATTGTATATATATATAGATAATGATAATTTAAATGCTAATCCTTTATAAATACTTTTGAAAAGTTAAATAATAAATTGCATGAAATAAAATTAATGAGATTTTATTGTTTAATCCTTATTTGTTCTTGAGTGCATTGGATCATTGAATAAATGAAATTCACTTGAAAGTTATCATTGGGAGATTAAACTATGCACATGACATCTTTTCAGGGTTTCGCGAGTACAAAATATGACAATGTCTCGTTCAGTGAGAGCCGAAACGAGGAGTCGAGCCAAAGATGACATCAAGAGGGTTATGCAGGTGGTGGACAAAGTCAGGCATTGGTAAGTCATTTGTTTTCCTGCCTTGGCCCTGGATTTAATTTTTAATTTGGTCCAGGGAGAAGAAGTGGGTAACACTCGGGGATACGACGATGAGGATTTTTAAATGGGTTCCTGTCATCACGCCGGAGGTAAACATGTGACACAATTTAAATATGAATATTAACGAAATTAAATTAAACGTGTAATCAACAAATGACCAAACACCTAGATCTTAAGCAATAGCCCAATATTTTGAATCAAAATCGGCAAATAGAACTCAATTTTTTTAGCAAAAGAAGAAAGATTCTGCTAATAAAAGGACCGTTGTTGAAAACCCTTCAATCGTCATGAACGAGGACTCTAATACGAGTAATTACAATTGTCCAAATTAACCTCTAATTAAAGCCCGGTTTCTTATGAGTCCGAGGAATTTTAATATGTTTTTTCCTTTTTCCAAGGTTTTCCAAGCGATTCTCAAGGGGCAATGAACTTCGTTGGAGAGTCAGCCTTCATCAGCGAAGATTCCCAGAGCGGCGAATCCTCGTCGAACAACGTGAAACGTCAGAAATTAGACTGAGATCTCAACTCGAACACCATAAACTTTGATTTATATCGGTTCACTAACTAATATTTCTAACAATATGACCTTTTATATCCGTGTTATTTTCTATGTATTCATCATGAGCGGTATCGTTTTCCAAATTCCTTGTCTACCAAGGGCCATTTCATTTTGGCTCGAGTTCTGGTGGTTTATAATAAAAAGGTTGATCGCGCACTGGTCATTTCATGCTCATAAAGCTCATGATGTAAGAAGAGTGACACATTGCAATGTTCTCACTGGCCATGCATTGCGTTTGGGACGTGTGGGAGGAAGTCAGTTTGGGGTTTGTACTGAGATGGCGCAGTTGGCAGAGACGCCTCCCTGGGCCGGTGGGTTGGGTGGTGGGGCCGGCGCCAGAGGAAGCTGGTCCGAGGGAAGCCAGTCGCCTCACGGCCGCGGAGCAAGATGGACTTCTCCGCCCGCATCCCCGTCCCCATGAGGGAACTGAGCCCCGCCGAGCTCAAGGGCCTCTCCCTCTCCTGCGCCCCGTGCGAGGAGGACTTCGACCTGGCCAAAGGCTTCTCCCACGCCAAGAAGTCCCACGACCTGTATCTCTGTCTCTATTGTCTCGCGCCCCACGCCCTGGCCAAAGAGCTCATGGTCCACCTCAACACCCAGCACCGGCTCCGGACCCAGAAATTCTCTTCGCCCACAGAGTTCCTGGCCCGGGGCGGGAAGTCGACGGACCTCCTCTGCGTGGACTGCTCTCGCATCTTCCGCTCAGAGTCCCTCACCGACCTCATGAAGTTCCATGCCCACGAGTGCAAGAAGAGCACGGGCATTTGCCCGCGCTGCGGCGCCATCCTCCGGCTCTCCATACTCGGCGCTCACATCGCGGCGTGCAAACCCGCCCCGCCGCCCCTCCCGCAGCTCCATCAGGACAAGCGGGCTTTGCACGACGAGCCTTTGTTGGGGCCAGGAGGCATCGTGGCGCCTCTCCGCCCGCGCCGGTCCCCCAAAAAAATCACTCGCGAAGACTTCATGTACGAGAGCGTCTCGAAGCGGAGCTACCACCAGAGGAACTCCATCCACTTGACCAGCGAGACCGAGGACGGGGGCGAGGAGAAGCCAGAAGCTCTGACCGAGCTCGAACCTCTCCTCAAGGAAGAAGATCCCAAGAAGCGTCTGAGCCTCCTCCTCACTGAGCTCGACGAGAGTCTCGAGCCCGCCCAAGGCGAGCCCTTCACCATTGTCCCGTCAAAAGACCAAGAGGACGTGTTGAAGCAGATGCTCGCCCGCACTTCAGAATACTGCGTGTTTTGCCGCCAAGCGGGACTGATCAGTGTGGACCGACGACGCTTGACCCTTCACCTCTTGACCAAGCACGCGTTCCGACTCGAAGACGACTCGAGTTGGTCCGCGTTCCGCCTGGCCTTGCTTACCGGCGTGTTTGAGGCTGAGCCGGTGTTCACCGGCGGGGCCGGGCTGGGCCGCTCGTGCGAGTGTCTCCTGTGCGGGTCTCCGACGGAAGGCCAAGAGCTGCTCTATCCCCCACTGGCGGCGGGCCCACCGTGGACAGTCAATGGAGTGCAGGATGTGTGATGGGAAGTTTCTGTTTGCCGGTGCGCTCTTCGCCCACGTCTGTCTCGGTACGAAGATGGGGGCGGACGGTGACACGGCGCGGCTCCGGTACGCTTGCAACATCTGCAAGCTCTCGGTCCCTGGGTTCTTCAACCTCATGGTCCATCTCCGCCGCGACCACGGCGTGTGCGAACTCTGTCTCGAGACCGTTCCGACCCAGACTGACCTCGAGCATCACGTGAAGAAGCACAAGCTCCACCACTTCTGCTGGAAGTGCGGGCTCACCTACTGCGCCAAGCCTAACTTCATGACCCATCTCTTCTGGAAGCACGGGACGGAGAGTCTGGACTGCTCGGTGTGTCTCCGCAAGAAATGGCCCCACGTCTATCACTTCTGCCTCCCGCCCCCGCAGTTTACCTGTGCGGAGTGCGGGCTGAGCTTCGTGCGACCGCTCTCGCTCCGCGTCCATCGTCGCCTCCACACCGGCATCGGCCTCCGCAAATGTGCCCAATGTCCCGAGTCATTCGTCTCCAAGCGGCTGTTGGAGAAGCACATGTGTGGGCGACACGGGCCGGAGGCCATCCGGGAGGAAATCAAGCCTGAGCAGACCCTCCAACAACTCGACCCTGCCCAACTCCCCCAAGAGGTCAAAGAGGAGGTGAAAGAGGAGCTGGGCGAGCCAATGGAAGAGGAAGACCTCAAGGACTTCCGCCTTCTGCCAAACCCATTCCACAAGACCGACGAGGAATTGGCGTATGAGAAAGTAAAAACCGAGGACGAGGCCCCGCCGCCGCCTCCCGAACCCCAAGTCAACCAAGAACCCGTGGAGCTCGGACTTTCAAGTGAGTCTCGTCACTTCATGCTTTGACTTTCCCTGGAGTTCCCAATGGAGTTACCTAACATTTTCTTTCTTTAGATCAAGTGCCTAAAGTGGAGGACGAGATTGACGAGGAAGAGAAAGAACCTTTCAGCCTCGCAGCTGTGCAAGGACCGAATCTCTCCGAAGACGAATCGGATGGTTCTCAAGACTCGGAGTCTGAGAAGGAATCTCCGCCGACGCAAGCGAGTCCATCTCCGCCCAAGCAAATTGATGTACCAGTTCCCGTAAGATAAACAAATCATTTCATTGCGAAATGACTTTTTTTATTCCTTCCTTCGGACCCATTTGATAAGTTTGAACAAATGAATTATTCAAGGAAATAATTATATTCTTACTTATTTCGTTTAGTTGGTTGTATATATTTGAGAAGGGCCCGGTATGTATTTTTTTAAATTTTTTAGGACTCAATTAGAAGGATTTCAAAAGAGTTTACAACTTTATTTACTCCCAGCCATTAATAAGGCTAGCAGACTAATAATTATGAGAAATGTGCTCGGTGAGGCGGAATTTAAATATTAATAAAAATTAAATTAGTTTCATAGTATTTTTGTTCATACATGAGTTAATAAGACTGACTGACGGCACTTTAAAAAGGGTAAACGAACTCAATTGAGGTTACTTCGCAGAACTTTGCGTCTCTTTTCCATACCCAATAAAAATGTAGTTGGAGAAGGGAGGTCTCAAGTTGTTTTGTTGTGGGTTCTCAGAGTTCGGTCCTCAGTTGGAATCAGATAAATGCGAGGTCCAAAAGCTCGAACTTTGAACTTGGGATTGGATAGAGATTGATAGACGAAACAATCAATATTGGAATTCTGTTCGTTTATCTTTTCACTCCTCATTAAAAGTTATGAGAGAAAAGGGAAGAACGCAGAGATTTTTTATGCTTTGTCGACACAAAAGCTGGTTATGATTTTCCCTTATCGCCCCTTTGAGAGTATGGAGTGTCATAGAGACTTGGTCATGAAGGATTGTCATTGGAGACAACGCCGCTTAAGTTCCCTTGATTGTGTCTGGAAAGATATTTATTGGATGTTTTGATGGTGCAGGGAGAGCGCGAGCCGACGCCTCCGATTGTTAATGGACTCAATGACGACCTGGTCCTGAGCTCTGATGGCCAAGACTCGCCCATTCGACCCCTTTCGCCTGTTGATGCAAAGTCGCCAGGTCAGACTCACATGCATAAATTGACCCGGAGTTTCCTTGTTTTGTGTTTTATGGCCATTGTAGAATGGAAATGAATGGATTTACTAATGATTTTAGGTGATGATGGATCTCTACTCCGATTTGACGGTTTTTCCGAAGGGGGCGAAGAACCCGTTGAATTCTGTCCTATGTCTCCTCTTCTTCCATCACTCGAAGACTTTACTTTCTCTGTCCCGGAAATTCCGACTTTCGAGGAGAATTCTTTACCTGAGCACATCGTGCGCGAGAACGCCCTTTTCTCTCTCGTCCACGAACACGACTACTCCGCCCCGGGCACCGCACCGGCCAAGTTTAAGAACGGGGTGCGGGCAGAGAAGCGTCGGCGCTCCTCCTCCTCCTCCTGCCCGACCGATTGTTCCTGCTCGTCCTCGTCGTCGGACGAGGAGGAGCGGAAGGACCGCCGCGTCCCTCCCATCCACATCCGGAAGCAGAAGGCCCACGTGGCCCAGAAACGCAAGCCGCCCGCGCCGCCCAAATGCCCCAAGCCGCCCCGAGAGCCCAAGGAGCCCAAGGAGAAGCCGAAGCGGAAGGTGAAGAAGCGGCTGGGGCGCCCGCCGGCGGTCGAGAAACCCCTCCCTCCCGCCCCCATCCTCGTCCCAGAGTCGGACCTCGAGACGGAGGAGTCCGGGGGCGAAGAGACATTCCGACACCGCCAGGTGATGGACCCGATCCTCTCGCCCTCTTCCATGGACGAAGTCTGGACCATGGGGAGCGAGTCCTTCCTCCTCCGCATCCTCCGCGGCGTGAAGTCGCTCGAGGAGCTGCGGCCCAAGAAGGCCCTTTCCCCCAAGGCCTCCTCGCCCCTCAAGTCCTCTGTGGTGAAGGTTCCTATGAAGGCCCAGGTCAAGGCCGCGGTGAAAGGGACGTTCAAGCCGCTCAAGAGCCCGCTCAAGACCATGTTCAAGAACCCTTCGCCGCCGAAGCTGGCGGCCCTGAGCCCGCTCAAGGTGGCCAAGGGCCCAGTGAAGGTCCTCTCTTCCGTGAAAGCGGCCAAAGGCCCGGGGAAGCCCCTGCCGCCGGTCAAGTACACTGTGAAGGCCGAGGGGCCCGAGGCGCGGCTGAAGGTGCGCAACGTGCCAATCAAGCCGCTGATGCTCCGGAGGGACGGAGACGGCGTGGCGAGCGTCCGCCCCGTCGGCCGCCCCCGCGTCATGGGAGAGAAGAAGAAGGAGGTCGAGCGGCTGTACTGCATCTGCCAATGCCCACACGACAACGTGAGCCAAATGATCGGGTGCGATGCCAAGGGCTGCGAGTTCCAATGGTTCCACTTCGAGTGCGTGGGGATTCTCATACCGCCCAAGGGCAAGTGGTTCTGCCCGGATTGTCGCCAGAAGCGGCGCGAGCGGCCCAGAGAACTCCCCGTGCCCACCCAAGAATGAGAACGTGCACTTATACAATTAAAATGTTATTTACTTTTAATCACTCAGTTCTCATTTCTCATTCGGTGGGTTTATTCTTCTTTGCGGGAGACGGAGATTTCCTTGAAAGTGTTGAGGATCATGTAGCGCGAGAAGGTACAGTAGAGATAGCGGAACCAGACAAGCTGTGACGCATGATGTTTCATTGCTTCCTGCATCAACAATGACATATTTTCATTGGACTTGCAATTAGCTCATTGTAATAGTAGGCAATTGGTCGAATAGGTATTGAAGTTGGAGGGATTTTCATTTTTACATAATTACAATTGACATTCTAAGAGTAAAAGGGATATGATGGTTTTTGTCATTTTTGCTCATCCTTAGTTGGTAGTGGAAAACAGTAAGATAAAAGATTAGTGAAAATCGGCTTAAATTAATAAAATTAAAAAAGATATATAAAAGAATGTAAGAATTTTCTTGATATTGAGAGAGCTAGTTTAAATGAAGTACAATTTGAATAACATTAAATAAATACAAAAAATGATTTGGATTCTCGACTAGCCTCAGAACACAATTTTGGAAATTTGACAAAAATTATTTGAGAATTTGCATTAAAATACATGAATAGTTTACCCAAATGACAAACTGCTGTTTGGAATCGGAAATTGCTATGTGATGAGACCAAAGAGCCATGGAGCCGTCAATGAAGAAGAAAAGATATTTCCGCAAGAAGTTGACGGACTCAAGCTCGAAGACCCGGCAGCCTGGAAAAGAATGTCTTGTTCCTCGGGGTCACTCAAGGGATTTCTCACTTGGGGGTAAATCCCCACGGCGGCAGAGCTGGACGACAGCACGGTTGATGGCCTTGTGGTTCGCATGTCCGCTCACCCCTTTCTCGTCAAACGTCACGAGCTGTGGATTCAATTGACTCAATTAACTGGGATGATCCCCAAATGCTGGCTAGCCCACCGTGTCTATGGAGTATTTATGGACGTAAGATAGGACGGTCTTGGAGAGAAGTTCTGTGGGCCAAATGCGGGTGGGGCTGTCCGGGAGATGATCGTGCTTGATGAGGGTGATGGACGTGGGCGGGATGCCGAGGCGCCCGGCTGCCCGCCAAAGCTCGCTTTTCCTCAACGATCCCTTCCCGTTGAAGTCCCCGGCGGAGAGGCAGAGGAGGTGGAGGCTCCTCCGTCCAGGGCCCTCCAGGTACGAGAGGATCATGGGGCCGAAGAACATGCACTCGTCGTCCGGATGTGCAGTGACGAGGAGGAGCCGGCGGCCCTCGAGACCCTTCATGCTTTTGCCATAGCTCACGAGGCGCTGGAAATAAAACACCTTGTAGATGTAGTACAAGGCGAGAACGAGGAAGACTCCGACTAAAATCATGCTGCAAATGTCCCTGAACTCACGACCCCATTAAGGACCCATGTCTCAACTCTCACACGTCACAAAGATATGCTTCACTCACAGGGATTCCACTCAATTGTAATCATTGCTGATATTGCTGAATGGAAAATTTATAATTTTACTACTATAAAGTCTATGAACTATGAAAAGAAAATTTCAAATTTTGAATGATCTGCCCAAGCGAGTTGAGCTTTTAAGTTCATGGGATGCCAAGGAAACTCAGTTATCCCCAGTTCAACTGATTCGCGAATCGCGAATCTTTCCTTGCTCTTCCTCTCATTGGGATCAGAGCAGCAGAGGAAGTGAAGGAGCTCCATCTCAAATTGCAAGATTTCTCTCTTGGTCTGCTTCAAGGGTTAAGGTAATTAAGAGTTGATGAGGACTTAAGTCCTCACACCTCCATCCCTCCCTTTCCCCTTGTAATATGACCGGCGATAATGAGGATGTAAAACAGGGTGGTGGAAAGATGGACGGCCGATACAGGAATCCTTTTTTTACAAGACCTTGGATGAGCAAGAATTCTGCGGCCGCCGCGGCTGGGGGATCCAATACTGGGCTCAAAGGTGTTGTAGCAGGTCAGATGTCAACGCATTTTATTCAATTATTCATTCATTTACTCCATATTCAATTAACTTTTTAATTATACTTTTTGAGATGGTAGTGTTGAAGTCCCTCATTGTTAGTATGTAGTGATGAGAGAGGTATTCATGCAATACAGAGACATTGTGTAACAATTATATAAGTGATGCGAGATGACGTGAACCATTAAACTTAATAGCTTAATAGATTAAATAACTGGTGAGTTGTATAGTGTGTGCAAAATCATACACCCTTGCTCTCTTTGAGTATATTTTCTCAATGTGATTTATTTTTAATTATTATAGTAGAGCCAAATACAGATTTAGTTAAAGGTTCTTCTTATTTAGTAAGCCATATTGAGCAACAGCAATACTTTTGCATTATAAATTTAAAAACTTTTCTAGTCATGATTTAACATTTAATACAAACTTGTATTGCCTAATTTTTACAATTTCAAATGTTCTCATTCAGTATACAAATTTAAAGAACAGAGCTATCACATAGTTGAATAAATTTAAAACTCATTAAATAAGGAATGGAGAGAATTGTTGAAAGAATATTTATTTATAAGGAAGATATTCAGATAATAAAAATAATGTGGGACATTTAATTACTTTGACATTTTAGTTTAGTTAATTCATTATCAATTATCACTGTCCCAATGGGAACTCCAGTTAAATTGTGTACAAACTTAATATTTATAATGCTCAAACATACTATATAGTTAATATAGATAATCGATATTATTTGCCTTATTGACATTAAAATATTATCTGCACTTGAATACACACATTAGTCATGTTAGATTAGTATTATCTAATTTACCTCTATGTATTATGTACCTGTCTATTTGAATATATATGTATTTACATAAATTTGGTTATTTAATTCACTAACGTTTCCTTAATTGATAAATGAGTCTTTTGCCTTATTGTTAAACTTAATATTATTAGTTAAATAGAAAGCCGATGTTTTCATTTTGTTTTATTGTTAGCATGAGTTTGACGTTGCTCATAAAAGAATCCTTGTGATTTGTAGGAGGAATTACTGGCGGCATTGAGATTTGCATCACTTTCCCAACGGAGTATGTGAAAACTCAGCTTCAATTGGACGAGAAAAGCGGCAAAGCGAAGCAATACGCTGGGATCTCCGATTGCGTCAAAAAGACTGTGAAGAGCCATGGATTCTTCGGTCTTTATCGGGGCCTCAGTGTCCTTCTTTATGGCTCCATTCCCAAGTCGGCTGTCAGGTAGGTTCTACTCAGTCATACCAAATAAAGTGTCACATTGAAAATGTCGATTTAAAAAGTCATTTGAAACAATAATTCATTCAGCTACACTTTGATGTATTACATTTTAAAATATTATTTCAAATGATTTTTTAAATTGACATTTTTCAACGTGACACTTTATCTGGTAGAACTGAGTAATTTCGCTAATTTCTCTCATTAATATCCCAAGAATATTAAAGAAAATTTAATCGATTAATTGATAAATCATTTATAATTTATTTCTTAACCATTTATTTCTTTTACCAGATTTGGTGCTTTTGAGGAGTTCAAGAAGCGAAGCGTGGATTCGAAAGGAAATCTCTCTGGGGGTCAACGAATGCTCTGTGGTCTTGGAGCTGGAGTATGCGAAGCCATTTTTGCCGTCACTCCGATGGAGACCATCAAAGTCAAGTTCATTAACGATCAGCGATCAGCGAATCCAAAGTTCAAAGGGTTTTTTCACGGAGTCCGGGAAATCATTCGCACAGATGGTAACTTGACCCAAGCATTTGTTTTATTCAACTAACTGTCACCAACTAAGTACTATGACCCATGGAGTTTAATTTTGAAATGGATTTGTTCTTTTCCCATTTAAATGTCCCTTGTTCAAAAGTTGGATTTAAATTTTTCCTATTAAATGTGTTAAGGAATCCGAGGGACGTACCAAGGACTCTCGGCCACGATTATTAAACAAGGGAGCAACCAAGCGATCCGGTTCTATGTGATGGAAACCCTTAAGGACATTTATCGCGGGGGTGACAATAGCAAACCAGTTCCGAAGCTCGTTGTTGGAACTTTTGGTGCAATTGCTGGAGCTGCTTCAGTGTTCGGTAATACTCCCGTGGATGTGGTCAAAACTCGTATGCAGGTAAAAAATCCAATTTCATTTTTTCTCTTTTTCACACCCGGGTTTTTTGTTTAATTATTAACATTCATATTATTTGCATTTAATTTTGTGAGACTAAATGATGGAAATTTCAGGGGCTTGATGCTGCTAAATATAAAAACACTGCGGATTGTTTCGTTCAAATCTGGAAAAACGAAGGAGCCAAGGCGTAAGGATTTTATTATTCATTTAATATTTTATTTTATTATGTAAAACATTTTGTTTTGCTATTTCATACTAATCACTATAATATAATAATACTTATTGTAATACTTAGTATATAGTTGAATACTTGTACTTCAAGGTTCTACAAAGGGACTGTTCCTCGTTTGAGTCGCGTCTGTCTTGACGTGGCGATCACGTTCATGATCTACGACTCCTTCATGGACCTTTTCAACACGATTTGGAAATGAGGCAAAGAGTAAAACTTCCTTTAAATTCACATAGTACATCTCGTATTCTTAATTCGTGTAATCTCAGGAGGAAAAAATTATTTGACGCGCTGTTGATGTCAAGTTAGAAAAAACTATAAATACGCGAACAATTAATTTGTAAAGGGTTTCTTCCATGTCTTAACGAAGTAACGATACATGACATAATTTAAAGTTTTCCTTCTACTACTAAAATATTTCTAATTAAACTCTCATTAAATATTTTATCTTTTGATTTAAAAAGGGAATTATGACGTGTAGAAGTATATCCGTTGAACTTGAGCTGGGTGGATAAACTAATCTAACATTTAACCTTAAATATTTACTGTTCTTGTAATGTGAGCCGAGTCTTTTTAAATCTTTTAATTTCCCAATTTCAAATCATGATCACACTTTCACCCAAACTTAAAAATCCATAATTTATTTATTATCGAGGTAATTAGAGCAATTATATATTGGTTCTCTTCAAAACTCCTTTCCCTTAAATCGAGATAATTATACTGGGGTTTAAAGATCTCAAGAGAACTCGAAAGCATTAATGACTTAATTAATCTTCGCTCAGTTTAGCTAATTAATAATTACAAATCATATGAGGATAATCAATCAGAATTTTTGTTTGGGCTCTTCAATGAATACTTTTTGCTTCATGATTCATCTTCCTCTTTACTGAGGATTTAAATGAATTCCCTTGTAATTTTTCTCTTTTTGCCTTATATTGCCGTTTACCTGAATGTACTTTTTTTTTGTTCGATTGTATATTAAGATACTATATATTTGTGGAGATACTCATGGCACATGATGTAATGAAGAATCTGACGCGACTTGATTGAGGTAATTTGGTTGAAAGTCGCGTGTTGGAGAAGATATTGATTTTTGTTGAGGTGCTACTAGGACTTGTCCGTGCAATTTAATCTCATAATTTCTTTAGGAAAATTATATATCAGATTATTTTTCACCAAAAGATGTTTTTCTCAACTAGTTATTTTTAGGCAAGAGCAGGAAGCCAATGGGTATTTAATAGTCTTTCCAATTAGTCGCTCTTATTACAAGTAATTTCAAGATGTGAGCACAAGCTGTTTATAGCCACATAGGCCAATTTCATTAATTGAAGATCAATTCGTTCACTAATGAGAATCCCCTTATTGCTCAAATTGAAAATGGATCAAATTCCAATCATTAAATATTTAGTTCAACAACTTTTACTCATTAAGCTAAAAGACTCATAAATCATAGCTGGAGCTTTTCTTCAATTGCACTTTATGTTCACTTCAACTGCTTATTATTAAAATATAGGGGGAAATGATATTTTTCTGGAAACTTGGGGTAATGTTTAATATTATAATTAGCCAAATATTTATTAATTAGCAAATCCTAAACAATCCGTTTTTTGTAGGATTAAAGTAGACTGATAAGATAAAATAATGTGTGTTTTTAAGTTAGTTAGTCTCTTCATGGTGCTGCTAATTTAATGGGTTATTGTTATTAAAATAACACAAAGTCATTCATTATAGTGTGCTATATAGCATTTATAAATATACAAACAAATTTAATTTATGACAAAAGGTACTTAAATATATTTTTAGTTCTAATTTTCGCTGGGAGAAAGTATATTTGGTTATTTAGTAAATTGCATTTATTGTCTAGGATAGTTTAGATTATAGATTATAGTTTATAATAGGATTTTAATCTAATAGTTATTATGCTTAACTTTATTTAGTTTCATGTTGGCAATGTTATTCATAAATTAATAGTCTTAAATGTATTCCCAAACATGTAAAAAGAACTATATTATGATCATTTATTATTAAATGGAAATAATTTACAAAATGTGCTAATTGGTCGTAAAGTCTTTGTCTATTTTACTTGTCATTTTCATATGTTCATTTGGTTAATTGGTTGTGATGGAAATTATTTATTCTTTCAAATTGTATTTTATTTGGATGTTTCTGGGCATTTTAAAGTATTTTTGACGGTGATTAAAAAACACCATAAACTAAATTATAAGCTTATTTATCTTTAATAGTGATAATTTGCTTGAACTTAAATGTGTATTAAATCAGATAATTGGAAATGTAGGATGTTATATATTTATACTTATGTATGAGGTTGATGCCTTGCAAGTCATCTTAATTTTGAAAGACACACGTGCTTTAAAGTCTTCACGATTATTTTATTGGAAATTCACAAAATTAATTTTCAGAGAAAAATAGTGTTCAATAATGTATTTGTTAGCGAATTTAATATTTTTCAAATTTTAATTAACTTTAATTTTTTCCTTGTGTTGTGGTTTTCTCCTCAATTTTACTTTAAAACTTCTCATTTATTCTAATTTTTAGTTGAAAATCTTTTCTGTGTTTAAATATGAAAATGATTCAATTGACGAATTTACAAACTTCCTGTTTGCAATCTGGTTATAAAAGATGGAAAAGTAGTTAAATAAAGTAGAAAGCATTCCATTATTTTCACAATTTGCCAACTTGTGTTTTTTAGATTTAACGGATCACAATCGCTATATTACTGAACAAGTCCCTTATTCATATTGAGACTCGTTATCAACTAGGTTTTATGTGCATGTAAACATTTAATAAAATCTATAGAACTCTCAACATGAAATCCCCGAATTTACGTATTGCGAATAATATTGCCCTTGAGGATTTTCCGTGTCTCGAATTGTCAAATGCTGAGTATTCGACGAAAAGGACTTTCAATTTATTACTTAAAATTTCATGTGATGAGCCATTTTAGATCCAATATGGGGAAAACGGACATGTGGAAAATATGAAGTCTGCTCCTGACTAAACTACATACATATCATTAGATTTAAAAATGTATAAATTATAATATGCTTAAGTATATGATAATATTATGAATTAAACAATATTTTCATTTTATTGTATTCTTATGTATATTATAATTTATTATACTTACTAACTACATAAAAGAGACATGACCATTAATGTCGGATGTTTGTGAAGTCAATATCTTAAAGTTTCTGTGTAATAAATAAAAATAATAAATATAAACGACTATCCAAATCTGTTGAAATCCGTCAATCCTTGTGATGTGTCAATACATAAATACTTCGTGTACAAAATCTCGCTGTAAATCTTCATAGTCAAATGATATAGAATAAAATGTCATTATTGTCATGCAATTGAATAGCTTAAATTTTATATTTGACTATTTGCATACAAATGTGAAATGTATAAGGAAACTGGGATTTTCATTCTGAAAATCACAGGAGCCGAGAAATCTTCATGCGTTTATTCGGTTTATTCATTTATTGATTTACTGGCAACTTATAATTAGTTGTAAATTTATTTAGGTATGTATACATACACATTTACTCTCAAAACAATTTCCATTACACAGATTTTGCAAATTTATATAATAATTAACATTTAAGTCAAATGCAACATAAATACCTTTTCACTTCATACATCATTAAAATAGAAAATAATCAAAATCAATAAACAGTCGAATGAATATATGCTATATGATATTTATTTCGCTGGGAATTTATGAGCTTTTCGCTCTGTTTGTATTTCAATTTTTGTAAATTTAAGTAGATATGTGCTCAATCAGTTCCATTGCATCAACTTTATTTTTTTCATCATTTTGCGGAATTACCTAGATCTTTGGAAATCTCTTTCACTCTCAAGTTGAAACGGAGTCGGAAATGCATAGAAAGATATGCTGAAACGGCAAAGGGATTCTTAACATGGCAAATAATGATCTACCGCAGGAAAATGAGAAACTTGCTGATGTTTTATTAACTATTGAGATATAATGGTGAAGGCTTTAACATAGCGTTGAGATTTAGATGCATAGACAACAGTAGTACGTATATGTCTTTAGATATCAATACCTTAAAATCATATGTATGTATCGGTCTGGCATTTGTCATACGGTCATACGTCATGCCTATATATATAAACTATACAAAGGACAAATATTCTGGGTTATTTTATGCCATAAGTATAAGAGTTAATGGATGCAATATGTTTTTCATCTAATAAATTTTTAACTAAACGTGATGTATGACACTCATCCTAAATGTTCATATTTGTTATGTTAAGAATATTTTAGGGGCATATTCTGTTTTCTCTTTTATAAATAATAGGTTATATATACCTACTACACTCTTTATTACGTAGTAAAAAGTAATAAATTTGAGGGTTTTCTTTCTATAAGATTGAATATGAACGAAGCGCATGTGAATGTAAAGCAAATCGTTTACTCAATATAATACATACCTAAGTATCTCGTATATTAAAATTTGCTAATATTTGGGTTCCATACTTATGTACACACGAGGCATTAAATACGAGAGTATATAAATATGAAAAGCCATGAATTATGGAGTTTCTATCTGTACATGTGCTTTTGTTGCTCATGCTCTTCAACCTTCTCGACTCCCACGCTGAAAATATGAAGTTAAATATTAAAGATGTAATAGCTTAACATAATGTGATCTGAATCAGGTGAATGCCTATAGGCTTTTTTTCAATTTCTAAGATTGAGAAAAGTTCAAAATCCAAAACCTTTTCTCAATCTTGTCATTTCCTCCTCTCTGTAATGTGGATGTATGCCATTGTATGGGTTGTAAAGAAAGTATAAATCCTCAGTGTCAAAATTCTTTAGAGAAAGCCCTTCAAAATTAGATTGAAATTCGGTTGAACCGTGTAGGTATTTATATTATATAAAATGTAGGATGAATAAATGTATGTACTTTTCTATGCTTGTAGCATATCAAAAAGTCTTACACATATTTTCTTTGTATTTGAGTAACGTCATAAATAAATGTAATCTTCTTCTCATAAGATATTCTCTCCCAGCTTCAGTAACATTGAAGAATTTTTTCATTCTCACTCACGTTATTTCACAAACTTTCACAAGCTACAGAAGACCCGCATGAAATTCATTATTTTCAAAAAATGCTTAAATAACGCTAATTATAAAAAAGTAAGTAAGTATTAGTGAAAGACAAACGAGAGGAAGGTTGAGCCTGTTTAGTTTATCTCATGCCAACCCTTCTCTCGTTTGTCTTTCGCTATAGCTAAAAGGAAGTAAGGCTTAATACACTTATGTTAAAGTTTAAATCTAATTTGTCCTTACGGCTTTTGTGAATAGGATTAGTCAAGTTTATTTATATATAATTATTTACTAATTACCTTATCAACATGATTTTCGTAGAAAGATATAAGTATACAACATATGTAATTAATGGTGAATAAAAGACTTACCTATTTTATTTAATTAATATAATTAATCTCTAAATTTAAATGTAATAAGTAATAAGGCTTATTACGCTCTTCCGACATGCTTTTTTATTTAAATGTTTAAAAAAGTGGAGATTTACTTGATTTTAAGTAGTACTTTGGAAGGCTTCAAGCTTACTTATGAGAGGAAATGAATTTTCTCTCAAAACGTTACGTATGTTCTGCTCAAATAATTGAGTAGAGAGAAACTTTGAAGAAGCTTATTAATTAGGGGCTGAGAGCGAGTTTTAATGGTTCTTTTCCAAATTAGTTGATTAAAGTGGAATCACTGCAAGTTTTGAAAGACTCAAAAAGTTTAAACCTTTTATATGTAAATAATTAAAAGGAAATTCGCATAAATTACTTATGAGTTTAAGAAAGCGCGTGGAACATATAATCCTCTTCAAAGAAATCACTTAAATTTCCTCAATATGCCTCATACATTATAGATAGAATACTTAGTGGATTTCCAACATGGCAATTTCGTCAGCTAAAATATTTGTTTTTACATACTTATAAATATAAATTATCAATATTAATTGTAAACTTGACCAAATTTATTTTGAATTTGCAAATATTTTCTCTCATTAATTGAATTCCTTGTTATAATTATAAGTAGAGTATAAAAGATTAAGTATACATATAATAATTATTGTCAGAGCCCTAGGTTAAAAGATGGATAATGTTTTTTTTATTAAAATATTAATGAAAAATTTTAAAACCTCTAAGAATGAAAGAAATGTAAGAAACAAAAATTGTTCAGAAAACATTATTTTTTCGAAATAGGTATATATTTCATATTAATTAACACATGATAATTAATTGGGCATAAAAGTATACTTGTATTTAGAGAAAATTTTTAGAAATATAAAAAGTAAGGGAAACGCGAAGGAAGGAGTTTTGAATTCTAAAGTCTCTAATGACTCCATTATACAAAAGGTCACGAGGGAGAATGAGAGGAAAAGTCTTAAGTGAAGAGACATGAAAATTGGGTTGATACCGTGGGTCTCTTCACTTCTTAAATCAAATTACTTTTACTTGGTTCCTTAATGCATGGAGCAATAATAGGATTTTGACTCTAGCAGACTTCTTCTCTTGACAATGAGTGAATTTGAGAGGAATTTTATCTTTCACTTTACACAACATCCAACATTCTGCATTTTCACTTCAGTGCAAACTCGTCGCAGCTCCACTTCCTGTGTGAACGTTTCCCTTGCCTAATGTCATTATATAGCTAATGTGGAATTTAAATTTGGTCAAATTAAGATAAAAGCAAATTAAGATATCAAATTAGCATATTTAAATTCAATCCTCAGTTCCTTAAGAGATTCAAGTTTTGGCATTTTATCTTGTTTGAGCAATAAGAGATTGTGCTTTAAGATTTAAATCGCTGTAAGTTCTTCAATAAAACATGTTTACTAAATGTCATAATTTTATTTTATTAAATGAACAATTAAATAATTATGCAGCCCAGTTATTAACGAACAATTATTAACAAATTAATAATTTTCATTTAATAAAAGTATCAATGAGATGTGAGAATCCTATAAGCTTATTTCTAACTAAGATTGGCCAAATAAATATGTAAAATTTTATTATGGAATTTATGTAGTACTCATACTTATTTATTAAAAATATCAAAAATATCAATCAACTTAAAACTAAATAGCAAAGTTAAAATATGAAACGAGTGTGGATAAGTTTTGAGAAATACAATTTTTACATTATCATGATGAAGGAGATGAGACTCGAAAGTCAAACTTGACTCACGGTTATTTTATACGCCAAAAGAAACACAAACATACAGGCCAAATTGGATGATGTATGAAGTTTTCCTTCTTATATTATATTCCCATTCAAATAAGTAAAAAAATACTATAGTACATGTATATATAAAAGTAAGTACATAGGTAATATTATGAGGATGAGAAAAGTTTGGGTTATTCCTCAGAGTTAACGTTAGTCATATATATGTAGTGTGGTTCTCGTATAATGATTCCTCCTTTCCAAAAACTTTGAATTTTCCTTGACTTGGGAAAATGAAAATAAGGTAAAGAGAAGTGAAGAATGGGGAAAGTGATAAGTGAAAGAAAGTCAGGCGCTGGTTTGAGATAGGAAATTGACATTTGGGCTCTTGGAGAGGAAGATGAGGCTTTGCAGGTGGGCCTCTCGACCAACTTCATTGATGTCTTCTATCCCATTAATCCCTTCCTCTCACCTTAATAACCCTTTTATTTCCCTTCACTCCAGGATCTCGTTTCTTATGAGCCCATCCATCCGCAAGATGCAAAAGGAATATATAGAAATGTACTCAAAGTCTCTTTATGTTGCTTTTGGATTGAACGCGACTTTCAATTTTTACGAGTCTTCCTTTTTGAAATTACCCTGCTTCCTCGCGGGATAGTCCGCGGTTTATCTGTTGCTTGTGAGTAACTTACTGCGGCTTATCCGCGAGGGCGGACTACCCGCAAGGAAACTGGGAACTCAATGAAATGCGAATCAGGAGAAGCCATCGAAATTCCTTTTTTATTACCCAAGGAAGAACCTGGTTAGATAAATGCGCTTTCAAATATTCAAGAAAGTCATGATTTCTTCTCTTCAAAGGAATATTGTAAAAGACTTTAAAAATGAAATTTCACATGTCTTTTAGCAAAATGAACAAATTTGACTAAACGTGAGTAGTTTTTTGAAAAGAGCACATGCCTGTTTATTCCATTTATAATATAATAATTAGGGATCCAATTGCGGACCGCAAGCATCAAAAGCGCACCGATGTTTTAGCCATGCGGTAAAACCGGCTTATGGTTTTAAAAAATATGTACTTATTTTTCTAAAAAATCGTATATTTATAATTTCTATACTAATTAATTACTTTATCTAAGAAATTTTTATTGTATTTGCGCTCTTACAGTAAGAAACAAATGTTATGGATAAATTGAAATTAAAAATTTAATTTTCTCAGCCAAAATCATTTTTATTTAAAATTTAAAAAAGAGTATTAACAAAAAGAATATTCTTCTTAAAGTTTAAATAAAAAATATAAATGCTTCAAAACGGTAAATAAAATTCTATATTTAAATAAAATACGTTGAATCTTAAAACCTCTTGTTTCGAAAACCGCGGTTTTCATCGCAACCGCGGTTTTGAGAATTTTGATGACTTTTTGGACCCCCTAATAATAATATAGGTACGTTAATGTACACATTAAATGCGTATTGAAATGTATTTAGGAATGTTTAGTATTGAATTATAATAAAAGTCCTCCATTATAAATATTTTCATTTGAGAAGTTTGGCACGTAGTAAGTTTGGCTGAAGGATTAATTGAAGAATCAAATCAACCTCTCCTTATCTCTCCCAATCTCACTCATGAGCGTTGAAAAATAAGAGCTGAGTGATTGTAGAAATGTATTTGGACCTCAATCGCCAGCGGAGATCCCGTGCCTGGGAGCTGAGGATTTAAACTCCAACTCCTTCAACTCTAATTAAAATGAGGAACTCCGAGTGTGTGTGTTTAGGGGAAGAAAGAGGGCTTTGGAGGAGCGTGTGAGAATGCGGTTGATTCAACTTTCAAAGATTCCCCTTTCAATCATTTAGTCGGATTTTGAGGTCAAGGGGGAAGGAAGGCGAAGACAGGGGGAAGAATGCCATTGTCAATGAGAGTGGTTGGCCAACAACCGTTGGTTCTATTACCGAGTCCAATGGCCGGAGTAGAGGTCGGAGGAAGCGAGAAATCCTGCGCATGGTACGGAACGGTGACAAAGATGCCCGGCTCGCCGAATATTCCTCCGATTCGGATTCAAAGTTTGAGGGCCTCTTGAGAAACATCTAAAGAGACCAAGTTGGGCTTCAGCGAATTTCTCTCTTCGGCGAGAAGGTGAGTTTATTCGGAATTGATATCTATATACAATTACACACACGATCTTCCTTTCGAGTCCTAATATAGAAAGAACAAAGAAAAGTTTCTTGATCTTCACACGACCTATCAATTTCTCAAATTTCATTTCGCCCTTTTCTTGAGAACTCTAACAAATATTCTCACCCATACTTTTGGACATCCTTTTATTAGAAATTCTCAATTGGCACATTCAAATAAGTCATTTAAACTTATGCAATTAAAAATAATTACTTCCTTAATTGCATCAAAACCTTAATTATAAATATATTAACTACATTAAAAAATATTATTTCTCTGCATTGGTCAATTCAGTCAAATTGGAAAATTAGAATGGACAAGTGAGTTTTATTAGGATTTTTTGCATATTTTACAATGGGTTTATTGAGGCTATTTTAAATCTCTAGAGATTTGATCAACGTCTCTTTCCCAATCTTCCATGGTGAATCTCTTTTGCTTGTTTTCTCCAATTTAATCATTCTGGTCAAGTTTCCCTAAGGAAGTGCGAAGCTCCCCGTGAGAAATTCCGCTCTCCCGTGAAAGAGTGACAATCATTAATTATTAACCAGAGCTAATCTCCCAAGCCTTGAACCATTCATATAAATAGCTGGAATGGGTGAATTTCTCTCGGCGAGGTTCAATCACTCCGTTAATTATTACTTCATTACACTGCGGTAGTTCGCTTGGCCATTTAAGACTATAGCGAATATTTAAACCATTTAGATCTAAAGCTATGATTAATAGATTAGACGGTAAAAGGAGAACTTTCTTTTGACATCACATGAGACTTCAACCATTAGTTTTCTTAATAGGAAAAAAATGTTCAACTGTTTAAGCAAAAATGTTTGACAAAAAAGTTGATATCATTTGAGAGTTGAAAAATAAGTTTAGAACACACACAACGTTTCTTTAAAAAAAACTTTTTGAGAATTCTTTTACAATTTGGATTTTAGAATAAGAAAAATGTCAAAGATTTTTTGTTTGAAAGTTTTATGTTCAAAGTATCAAGATTTTGAAGAATATTCTTATTAAATAGTTCAAATGATATAAAAATCTTTTCAACTTCCACAATTTTCCTCATTTAGTCGCATAAATTAGTAAAAAAATTCTCTTCGAGTCAACAAATAAAATGGAGTTAAAACTACATTTATAAAAGACATGAAACTTTTTAAACATTGGATAAAATCTTCATAGCTCATTCCAACAAATGGTGAAGCAACATAGAAAAATCCACACCAACAATTTTTACATCACAGTCTTAAAAATTTAAACCAATACCCCATATCTTGTTATTTACTATTAATATTGCTATTATACTTAGTATATTACTTGAGTCCAAAATGAAAAATTGGAAGAATTTAAAGATGGAAGTGCTTGGGGAAAAAATATAAAGGATAGATAGCAATTAAAGATCCGCCTGATGAGGATGGGATGTATGTGCTAATGAAACTTTACGTTTCTCAACCTTATGATTATTTCCGCCTCTGAGTTTAGCCGCACTGCCATAAACAGAGAGAAAGAATTCCCGTAAAAGAACCAGGTAATTGAAATTAGGGCCTCCTCTCTGCTCAAATGAAAGAAGATGGGTCGAGGAAATGAGCTGAGGGCCTGTGAATGTAAAATTCATGAACCGCAGAGTTCCTTTCGGGGTGTCTGGGCGGAATTGGAGCGGAGCAGATTTCCTCCAATTTCACCCTCCCAACTTTGCTTTCACATACAATGACGAAGTCAACTTTCCCCATAATTCCATCATTGGAGCTAAAAAACAAGATTTGTTTTCTCTCAATCGAACAGAAATTAAACTAAATTATACGCCCATTCGAAAAACATTATTTTCTGTACATTTTTTATACATAACGTTACCATAATGTTAACGTATAGGATAAAGTCACCGTTTAATTTTAAAAAATAAAATAGGAACTTATGAAGAATATAAGGCGCTTAAAATGAGAGGCATTATTGAGGATTCGGTTTACAATTAAGTATTCTGTACTAAAATTATATTAAGTAAGTAATAGACTATTAGTAGGTAATGAGTACAATTAATTTAGCTATATAATACTTATAATGGGCCCAAGGGTTGAACAAGTTGACATATAATAACATTAGATTTATATATTACCTAATGAGCATTTGAATGGATTGGATGATTGGATGGGAATGTATATGGGTTATTGAGTCATTTCACTGTCATGATTCATGATTAAAAAAATAATTTTACTACATATGGGAAACATGGAACTTTTCTTGAAGAATAATCTCTATTCTTGTATTTATGATTCAACTTCAATATTCATTAATTCTCAATATCTTGACCAGCTGTCAGGATGCAAAATTCTCTAATGAAAAATCTCACAGACGAAAATGTTCGAAGAGTTTCTTTTTACCTCTAATGACTTTTTGCAATACAACGAAGAAAAATAAGCTCAAACTCATAATACTTAAGTATATCATCATATTATGCTCAGTTTCTTGTGTTCATGTGAAAGTAATGGAAAGTCTCCTTTCCAGGTGATTTATCTTTCATCATCATTCTCCTATTGTTTGGTTGTGTGGGATTTTCTACGCCAACTGAACATTTGAAAGAAATGCCTGGGATTTAAGAAACATTTGTTTCCCCTTGTACGTACAAGTAGGCTTGACAAAGTGGGACATTTGAATTATCTCCGACTCAATTGTTTCCAAGTCCCTGGACTCAATATTCACCTCTTTGCCTTAAGGATTGGAAAGGGAGGGATGCTTGTTCGGTTACGACACTCTAGAGAGATCCAAACCCAAACTCTCATGTTCTTCCTCTGGGAGTCCAACACACATTGGCGGAACGACAAGCGCGACCCTTTCATTTGTAAACGACAAATAGAGAAAATGAAAACATTTGCCATCTGGCAATTCCTAAAACATGTCTTTTAAATTCCCTTTTATTCCTATCGCTTTACACATTAGAGTTTGAGCTTAAAAGAAAATTTTTATTTATTTGATGATATTCAAACGCCATCTATTAAACGGGCCATTCAAATTTATTTAAACTATCATCCATAGACTTAATTACAAAATTATTAAAAGTCCTATCCAAAAATATTTTTATGCCATCCACATGCCAATAAAATGAAAATATACTGCTATTCCTAAACTTTAACGCCGTTCGTTTTATTTAGCATTTTAAAGTATAAAATAAAATTCTTAAAAAAATTATTTTATTTTATAGTCTACGTAAAACGAGGTAGGTAGGTTTCATTCCAGTGGTTCAACTCTATGAACAACAATTGTATGAAGATTAGATTTCATGCTGCCATTAATAAATCTTAACGCCATTAGTTTCATTTATCTCAAAACTATAAAATAAAATTGTTTAAAAATAATTTTACACTACTTAATAAAACGAACGACGTTAAAGTTTAGGAATAGCAGTATATTTTCATTTTGTTGATGGCATAAAAATATTTTTGGATGGGACTTTTAACAATTTGGGAACTAAATCATATGGATGATACTTTAAATAAAAATTTATGTCCCGTTTAATATATTCCTATTCATACAAATGCATAATATATGTATTTAGTATAAAATTATAATACATTTAACATGTGCATTCTAGAAAATACTATATATAAACTCTGTGACGAATTTTAATGAAATAGCGTGAGTTTATTAAAACTCTATATTCGTGAGTTTATTTTAAGTTAGCGAATTTATTTTAATTGAGTAGAATTAAGATTTTGCAATTTAATCAAACCAAACGACGTTTGTGTTCATTTATTCCAATTATGATCAAATCAGAATTGAAGCTATTAAAAGAAACATGAAATTACACATGGTGAATTATGAGCATTTAAAATATGCATAAAGTGTCAACATCAATTTTCTCTTGTAAATACACCCTCAACATTTGCTTTGTTCGATATGGGAATATGATGATGGATCCGAGTCAAGTTGACAAAACAACTTTTCCAACTTTCAGATAATTATGAAACTCGGTGTTAAAGAGGATCTTTATGCCTCTGCCCCGATGTATTTAACTGGGAACTGGCGCTCATTAAGTGTGCTTATTGCTCTTACGCATTTACTAAATAATACATACGAGCTCAACGTTTTCCAACGCTGAGTTTTCCAACTTTTTTGTCCATAACACTTAATGGGATTTCCCATGAAATCTAATAGGGTTGTTCAACATGGCGATGAATTGAAAACACAAGTGATTCAATAAATGAATTTACGTATGAGTCTCGCTCCCCTGTGCATTCCACACTATCTTATGATGTCAAGGGGAAAGTGAATTGAGGTTAGAGCTCTCCAATGGAGGAGAATTCTATAAAATTGAATTTCAGATTCCCCCTAATGGGGTTCACAAAGTGGGGAACTTTCCTGATTTACTCATCGAAGAAACCCTTCCTCATTCCCATCTAATGGCCCCTTCATAACCGCCAGCTCTCCCTTGATGAGCCCAACGGAATAAATAAAATATTTCATCACATGCATCCTCATGACACTTGTGCAATGTCCCCCAATAGAGAACCCCCCCCATCTTCCAGGATAAATCAATTCGAATGTTTTCCCGGCTCAAATGTATCATAATGCATCATGAGAGATTACACAATGCCCACATTACCTAATATGAGCCGCGGGCTTTTCCCCACGACGGGATTCGAACAAGTCAGTGTGAAAATGAAATATTTCAAGGCCTACGCTTGTCCCTTCACCACAACGCTAATTCCCTTCAATTCCCAACTTCCAAGGCCACGTGTTCTTTCAAATCCTCACCCGTGTTGTTCACAGTGGAATATAAATGATAATCAAGTTTCCACCTAAAAAGAAAGATCCGTTCACTTATGGGCCATTGGAGCCTTCACGTGGTTTTTGTTCGAGTTTCCTTCAGAATTTCTCATTTGTCAAATCGAGAATCAGAATTCATGAGGAAAAGTTTTGTGAGGCGAAGAGGTGGAAAGTTGGTTGTTTTTGATCATCTTTCCGCTCACTCCTTCCATCCCACATCTCAATCCACCCAGACAGACGTGGAGAGAGATGTGGAGATGAAAACTGGGGTTTTTCGGTCTCCTCGCTCTTGCGTTCGCTCACCTGATCACCATCTCGATTTGGGAAATCCGAGAAGATCAATCTCCATCACGACATTGTTTACCATGCTGAATGGCTTCAAGGTTGAGGGCTTGATTTAATGTAGATATTGCCAAAGTATATTTATAAGTATGAAGAACCTTGTTCCACCGCCCTGAGAAATTTCCCATGCGAGGGCATTTGGCCTTATCGTGTCGCTCAATAGTTTCGGACTTTCTCACTAAACCTCCTTTTGTAACTAGGCTTAAAAGTGGACCGAGTCTGGCGGTTGGGCCTACAAGGAGAGTAATTGGGCTCAGGATTTTATTACATGGAATCTGGGAAGCCAGAGGGACCTCGGGTCACTCGGAGACATGTTTCGGAACGTGCGGCGTTCCTCCTCGGGCCACTTTTGATTTTCCCCTTCCAAATGGGCCGTTGGAAAACTCAGAGAGCCACTTTCCCCTTTTACAACCCCGTAAAAATTGAGTGGAATTACGGGAAAGGGGGGAAATGAAAAGAGTTGTCAACTTATGCACAAACGACGTGAGTATTGATTCCTCCGAAAGGACTCCAAGAAGAAAAGATACTAAATGCTTATACCTAGAGATCTCAATTCATAACATAATTCAATGGCTACTTAATTAAGAACCAACCTTTGCTCTCTTCCAAAGTCAATATTATAGGAAGACAAATAGACTCGTATAGACTCATGTACATAATTAAGTTATGGTACAAATACAAATGCTGGACGGACGGAGTTTGGAATTCGAGGAGAGTAATTGGGCATAGGCGGATCCTCGGAATGAGTCCTGAGGTGCGAGTGAACATATCCCTCATCGGAGATCTGGAGGAACTGAAGGAGAGCAGCGGAGAGTCGAATGGGTGGGAATTTGATTAGTGGGCCATAATGTTCAAGTCTCATTAGAAATCTGAGGCTGGCGCCGAACTCGTATATGTATACATATGTATACTACGTAGTTGGCCCACCTTACCTCCCTCTGATTTCTCTTCTGGACAAGCGGGGACAGCCGGGGCGAAATGAAGGATGGGGAAACAGGCGGGGACAAGAGGAAAGTTGAGAAAGAAAAATTCTTCATTGTTCGACTGTTGCTTCGATCCTTAGCAAAAGAAGGATGAGAGAACATACATTCAACCAATACGAGGGAGCATAAAAATAAGTCGTACACGGATGAGGAATCTTAGCTTTGAGAATTCATAAGGTCCGAGGAAATTGGAGCGGGTGGATGCAGGCGTCGGTTGACGTCCTTCACCCGCTCATGTTCAGCCCCTAGTTATTGCACAATAAAATTTATTAGAGAAATTCTTTTCCAGTCTTCGCCCTCTGCGTATGAGAATCTTTTCCCCTCCTGTCTGCAATGGCCATAGGTATAACTGTATAATGACATAGAGGAATTCATAGGTAGAATGATATGTATATACAAGGATTCATGCTATACTTGGGTCACCCACACATGTATGCACATTTCCCCACACACTCCGCCTTTGTTTATGAGAAAGTGGATTTCTTTGCCATTCCTTTCCGCTCCTCTTTCCTCGTCCTTAAACGCCCAAGTTTCATTTTCAAAAAGACATTTTGAAAAGTCAAAATTTCAAAAAGACAGTGGTGAATTTCCTCAGACTTCAAAGAGGTCAGAGAAGGATTAGGAGGTGAGAGAAGGATTAGGAGATGAGAGAAGGGTCAGGAGGTGAGAGAAGTATCTGGCTAAGGAAGATATGGCGGGTAATTCATTCCGCGGTAAGAAGCCGTGAGATTCTTTGAATTTCTTTGAACTCCAAATGGATCTTTTTGGAGAGATTAGGAGCCGAGAGAAATAAATTCATTTGACAGGGAGTGCTTAGCGAGCTTCCGCTTTCGTGATCCATGACTCCTAATCTACCGCAGAAGGACCCCATGTAGATGAAGACGATGCAGGGCGATGAGAAAGCTAATCATTTGATTTGGATGGAAATCAAAAAAGTAATTTATTCCCGCCGCCACCTCTTCTTCATATTTATCCTAAAGGTGATCTATTTCCATCTCTCTCATCTGCCCTGGAGTGGAAGCAAAGAGAGAAAAGGGACAGACCTTGTGGTTGGTTTTTCAAGAAATCTTCTGTTTGACTTCTCCTCCAACCGCAATGTGCTAAAGGGAGAAATAAATAAATAGGAAAACTTTCCCATTTTAAACCCTGGGTCTCCCAAACACCGAGTGACTCGGATTCAATTCCGCCTCTCTGGTTAATCTCTGGAAATTAATTATTAAGAGTGAACTTCTCACGAGTTACCAAATGAATAAATCCCGGTCTTTTGCTGAGGAAAAAGACGTTAAATTCCCTTAGTTTCCCAAGGCTCGGAGCGATTGGGAGAGTTTGGAAGAACAAGCCGGTGTGTTTGAACTCAAGGGCTTTGGAAGAGGAGTTTGAGGCGCGACAATAATGGAGAAATCGACTCTTTGATTAATAAATGCTCCTTCAACTAGGCCTGAGAAGAAATAGGAAGAAGTGAAGTGGTCGGAGATTTTCTTTCTTCTGGCCTCGACGTCTCCTGTCCTGGAGCTCCCGAATTGTGACTCTCAATCTCCGGGAAATTTGCTCCGTCGTGGAGATAAGAGATCTGAGCGGAAGTTGTTCTTTGCATAATATTAAATCGGCCATTCATAATAATCAAAGAGATAAATCACGTTAACTGGGTTCTTCGGAGTGAACGTGGACTGGGGAGCAGATGGGTTTTCCAGTTGAGGAGCGACGTTGGCGAGGGCCAGCGGCCCCAACAAATCTTGTTATCTTCCGCCGAGAACCACACGGAGGTTTTATATTGTTCGCCCCGTGTTACAGGGATTTCCTCCGTGGCTGGAGAATGAATAATAAAGCCAGCTCCCAGATTTGAGGCCAAGTGGCATTGGGGGAAGAGAAATTCATTAAAGGCGGCCTTCTTAAAGGATCTGTCCCAGACTTAACCTTCTTCCTTGTCTCCGTGGGCTCTGAGGGTGTCGTCTCATTACACGGCCTCCCGCAAAAACCTCCGCCACTCGGCCTAATCATACAGACTCTCCTGGGGGACTCGAACCAATCAAAAACTTCTCCTCCAGATTAATAAAGCCTCCTCCAATCATCCCTTTACAATTCTTTTCGACCATTCACTCTTCTAATGGGCAGAAAATACTTCAAACCGACACTCAAACATACAATTTACCCACAATGCAAAATATGCCGTCTAGTTCATAATTAATTGATAATTATATAAGCAAATGTCTTTTCATTCAACAAACATTCAACAAACAGCTATTTGATACTCCTATAAATTTGACTCATAAATAAGTCTATCTTGGACATGACAGTGAATGCATCAATAAAATATTGTTTTCCTTTTCAGAAGACTCAATTCTCATTATTTAGAGATTTTCCAGTACTTTCCTATTAACGTTTTCTAGTATACTTATGTTATATAGCGGGAAGATGAGTTAATGAGAATTTCATAAAAAGTTGAACGTGAATGAAATGAAGAGGAATTCTAGGTTTTACAGTGAAACCTCGTGAGATTGCTTGGGCTGAACAGGCGGAAGTCTGAACGGATCCAAATTACAGATATTTGAAAGGAGGGCATATGTAGGTATAGCATTTGACTAAATTATATAAGTTTATATGGGGGCTTTGTCGGAGAAAGGGAGTTCGCGAGTATTCAATGCCAATTGGTTTCATTAGGGGAAAGAAGGCAGCTAATGAGAATTTACTGATTTCTACATTCTATTGTATTGTCCCGTGTCGCATGGGGTCTCAATCCCTGAAAATAATTGAAAGGTGGGTTTAAATGTATTTATTTTACTACGAAGAGTATTTTCATTAGAAAGGCGAGGATATTGCCACATGGGAGAGAAACAAATAAATAGCTTTGAAGACTTTCCCTTGCTCAACGTTGGTCCTTCTGAGCATCGTGAGAATTTCCAAGTTTCCTCTTTAAATGAGCCTCAATCTATTAATATCCTTTTTAATCTCTATACACTCATTTAGGAAATTCCCAGACTTTCTCTTATCTCGATTCTTTCACACACGAAGTTTCATTTACTTGAAAATAATTAAAAATTTCATTTTAGCATCCTTTCAATGGTGGAGATTTGATATAAATTCTTTTTAATCACATATACCTGTTCTAATTCGGTTATCAAAGTCAAAGTTAATATGGAATGACTAGTGTTACTCACTGGCATATATTTATTAGGGCTAATTAATTCGAAAAGTAAATCTGAAATCTATAAATTCTCATGAATATGCATGAATGCACACAAATGAAAAAATTCAGCTTTATTTATGGTCATATACATTAAATTATAATCTTAAGCTTATTCTCATGTTATATCAAATATTGGTGCGTACGGTATACATATTATCCGCTATACATTAAACATTACCATTAGTGAAAATCTTTAGGTAATGAACAATGTATATGCATTATAATTGAAATAGAGATTGGGTTGGTGTATGAGTATTTCATAAACTTGCATACATAAGTTGTGAGTCATTTCATTATTAATTCTTCAAGTTTGGAATATGAATGTGAATATTAATTAAGGTGAAAGTTAAAAGTGAGTGGTAAATGATTAATGTTACGTGTTTGAGGAACATGATGACACGGTGAGAGATTATCCATTGAAGGAAAATAGACAGTGGAGTTTTCTCGAATCTTTCCAGATAGTTTTTGATGGTTAATGAAGGAGAAAGATAATTAAAAGGAATTCTGTCACTGAGGATAAACTTCCTCCTTCCTTCCTCCCTCCTTCTTCTTCTTCCTTAAGAGGAAAACACAAATGATTTGTTTTCGGTCCACTTTCCCCAATTACTCTTTGTATGAGGAGGGAAAATAAATAAAATGGAGCGGAAGATCCTCACAATTGGAGAACAAAGAGACAATCCAGCCTAATCACTTACGAGCCCATAAAAGCGCCTTCCAGCAACCCCACCAGCTTTATCCTTGATACCCAATAAGTGAGCAATTTACATTTCATTTATTTATCCATAAACATTCTTTCTTTTAAGGCTAATTAAATATTATGTTTTAAGAAGAATTTAAATCATGAATTGCGACGCCGTTTGATAATTATAAATATATAAATTTTGGGTAACTTTTAATGCATTAATTCCCTTCATACTCATTTCCTTCATGAGTTCCAAAACTTGACAGCAAAATTAATGAAAGTTAATAATTTCTTAAATGAGCATTGATCAGGGATGAGGAGAAAATCGAAAAGAGATTAGGAATAGATGAAAGGGGATTGATTGGCTTTTTGTTCCCTTTATCTTCTATCAGAGTGATAATTAGAAGGATGAATGAAAGTTTGTCTATCTTGTTTATCTTGCTAAATGAATTTCCCCTCTTCCTTGTATTTGAGTCTTGGAGAATCAATCCATTAGGAGCCATGTTCCGGTTTCCAACGATTTGAAAGAGATGCTGAAAGAAAGACAGCCGTAAGGGAAAATCTGATAGAACTACAAACTATATATAAATATACACTCACTTGACTTTATATTAGCTAAATAGCACAGGCATTTTACCTATAATAGTAATATTTTAGTGTATTGGAGTTTCCCTATGATTTTCCTCTAAGGCTCTTATGGGTAATCAAAGCAATTATAGCATTTTAAAAGAAATTTATAAATTAAATAGGTACTTTTTATATTTATAAGGCCGTGGTGGAAATTCCCATTAGAATTATGAAGGAGACAAACATTAAAAACTTTTCTCGGATATTAAAACCGACCATGCATTATGAAATGTTTTGAAAATTGTTCTTCTTATATATTAAGCGCTTTTATCAAGAAGCTTTCTTGGATTCACTCTGGATTTTTAATTTATTTTCATTATGTAAAGTGATTTCGAATTCATAGCCAAGGAAGGAAGGTTTTTAAAATATATTTGGATGTTAATTAGAATAATTTAGATTATAGTTATATAACTATATAGCCATAGGGAATCGAAGTGTTTTGTCGAGGAATAATATTAAAAGTCAAGGAAGGTACATATTTATTTCTGTATTTTGTAATATTTATAAGGAAAAGTATATATTGTATGATTGTATGTATTACAAGAGTATGGAAAATTGGGAAAGGAAGATTGAATTTGAGAATGGAAAAAAGTGAACCTTCGAGTGACAAAAGAAGGCTTTTCGATTATTCCATATATTTTATCATGTTTCCTTTTATTCGATTTTCCAAGAAAATTGAATTGCGTAAGAAATAAGCTATTTCTGCATCTAAAATATACTCATATTCTTCATACAAATGATGTATGCCTTTAAAGTTCGTGTAGGCTGGCAGGTTTAACTTCAAAATATATTTATATTTCTCATTGAGGTGAATCTTAAAAAATTGTTATTTGAATTTCAAAAATTGTCAAAGTGACAATTTGCAAATTTATTAATTAGCAATATCATTTGTAAATAGAATTTATAAATTGAATATCATTGAAGTTTTGTAGATTTTGGCTTTAACCAACTGCTTCACACAGGCTCATGTAAAATACACGTCCCTTTTGAAACGAGCACTAAAAAGTTTTTTCTTTTGTGTCTTTCCAGTACGTCTTTTCTTCTCACTTTCCTCTTTGAGTTCTTCAAGGCTCCAAGTGAGACTCAGCAATTCATGGTGAGATTTTTATTCCCATCAAAATGTAAAATGAGAGGAAAACGAAGAGTTTCTCTTTGACTTTTCCCATCCGCCATTCACGAATACATTACTAAATGTTAAACTCGCCCTTATCGCAATTTGATCGCATGTATTTATTATTAAAAAGCTGACACTGAGGGTCTAGGTACTTATTGTTAGTATACTTGTGCCATTATGTGTTGAGCAAAATGTCATTTAGTCCTCAGTTTACATATCTTATTAATATTCACTAATCCAAATTGACTGAGTGGGAATATGGAGGATTTTAACGGAAAGGGCGAAGAGAAGATTCCTTGCATATAAATGCAATGATCGTTTCTATTATTTAATTCCCACATTCTCGGAGACCAACGAGACGGAACTTGTTGGGAATTAAATTTAATGAAAGGAAACCAGGGAAGCAATTGCCATTTACCACCAATAAAGCCAAGGAAAACGACACTTGAGTGGGTTATTCTTTCCTCTCAACAGGGGAGAACAAGATGAAATTAAGCTGTTCAGCCTTTCAGGCTGGGAGCTCTTACGCTCAGAAGATATTGAGTGGACACATGCAGAATTACGGGGCGACGAGCTCAACTGCCAACACTTCCAACACCGGCGAATCCACCCATGGCCTCCTTATGCCTACTTGGAAGGTCAGACTCCTTATTGACACTATTTTTCCCATTGTGTTTGAGAAAACCTATTGTTCATTAGTATATGAGCAGATGGACTTTTATATTGACTCCATCTGGTTCATGTATGGTATTTGCGTGTATTTTTATATAGTGTTCATATACCACAGTAAATATGTAGTTCTTGTTTCTTTCTCAACTTTTCAATATATCCCAATTTTATTTCACATAAATGTTTCACAGATCATATTTTATGAGTTCATTTTGTCCTTATGAACTCAAAAGGTCTTCAAATGCATTTTTATACAATTTATATGGTAGATATGTGTCATACATATGTATTACACGAGTGTATTTTATATAGGTAATTGAGTATATTATGTATGATATGCATTGTAGCAATCGTAACTTTTCATTGAAGACATATATAAGTATTGCTATATGCACATCAAGGACTAATATTTTTATTACGTTGATCTTAATATGTATTTACTAAAGAAGAATTGACTCCAAGTCCTTTTTCTTTATTTTATTTTTAATATGAAAATTATTTTTCGGCCAACATTATGGTATTGCAGGATGAAACTCTAATGTGAATTCATCGCCCTTGTCCTTCAATTTTTAATAAAATACAATTACAAAATAAATGAAAACAAAATTTATGAAAATATTTAATAAAAAATTCTGTGCTTCAGAATTTTTCTTCGGAAAAACACTAACTAAATAATAGTAATTGCACACTTAGCTAAATTGCAATTTATTATTTAGATTTAAAACAAAAACATGCATCTCAGGTCGTGTGACCTCAGTATTTATGAAATTGAGTGTCAAATACGTGTAAAAGTCATTTTAAGTATTCTGTCTGGAGTGGAAATATGAATTGGGGGATTTGAAACGAGGAGGTGAAAGGAAGATTGAGAACATCCAACATTCCACCTGAGGTGAAAGTCGGTGAATGATTAACGAGATGAGGTGGAGGTGAAAGGCTTCGCTCATTTAGGAATCTCTTAGAAACGTCTACGACGCTCTAGGAGTCTTCATTTAATTACTCCTGTATTTTCTAAGGGCCTTTGGAAATGTGTCATTAATGTCGGAAAGGCCAAACATAGTCGATCAAAGGCGGAAGTCTTGAGGTTGTGAAGAGGCTGAGATATGGAAGGAGCAGTCGGGCGGAACCAAAGCCAACCTTTTCTGACTCTAACACTAATGTTCCCTCAACATAAATAACCGATTTAATCTCCATTATAATAGCAAACAATACAATCTATGAAGGAAACTGCCTTACAGCCATTTTCCGAGAATGATGAACTGAATAAATGCCTCCTTTTGCTTCCATCCCCATTATTCCTCCATTAGAAGGACGAGGCTCGTGGTGTGTTTCGACACTTTCCTTAGCTTCCCTCGGGCTCAAATACAAAAATTCCAGGAGAAAAGAAAGTCATTGTGAGGGGAAATGAATTGAATCCGCAGTGATGAAAGGCAATTCAAACCCAATGTTATGGAATTATTTATTGGAGATTAATGGATTTATTCAAATTTCTAAATTACTATGCTAAATCTCTTCAAACACCTCAATTCCGTGCTAATACTGTGTCTAACGCTTTAAAATACTTGTAATTTACTTGAAAATATTAAATATATTATTACAATGCAATTTTGAATTAAAATACACATTTCATATATACATCGTCAAGTGAAATATTCATGAAAATATCCAATATGAATATGAATATTAAAAATAATTAAAAGGCTAATAAATCACATTAACATTAACACGATATCTTCCATGTAAACGTGCAAATGGATTAAGCTGAATATATTGCAAATCACTTCTGAGAATAACTATATATGTGTGGATATGCATGGGCGTAGATGGCCTGAACCAGAAGTTTAGAAATCTCTCATTTGAATCTTGAGCATCTGGGAAATTTATCTGGGATGGCGTCGCGCGTGAGGTGTCAAGCGATTGTTCACAGAATGCTTTCGCATTAGTTCAAACGATGATGTCAAAATCAGAAAGTGAGGATTTGCATTTTGGTGGGACATGGCGAGATAAGAGGAAGAGTCTCATCATCCTCACACTTCCACCCAAGCTCAATTGGGATATTAAGCCAACCTTGTCATGAACAAAACGTTATCAAACTCAAACTCTGCACAATACTAGATTCCCTCAGCCCTTCACTAGAACATCTTACTTTCATCTCCTTCAGAAAACATTTGGTTTTAAATGGGCGTATTTAAATGGAGGACGTGTACTTTATACTGTTTGTTTACTCCTTTATAGGATCCTTATCCTATAGAGAGATTTTATTCTTTATAGCCTTAATAGGCTCATTATTCATTTAATGCTTCATTTACAAAGATCTTTGCTCACAACTCAACCATTGACTTCATTTTAAACTCTAATAATTAAAGTGTTAAGGTAGTGCTTATTTAGTAAGTAGGCGTGATGATTATTATCAATTAGCAATTAGGCTTGATTCTTACTACATAAATATCAAAGGCACTTATAAAATACTCCTATATTATGCTTTTAAGTAGAAAGTAGTTTTCAGTTTCTTTCATTTATTGATATATAAATCTTACTCAGATTTTGCCCTGACTAATTAATTAATTTATGAAAATTAAATTATTTTGTTAAAAGCAATTTACTTATTGTATTTTATGAATTAATTAAATCTGGACTAATATTGAAAATCAATGTTTGTAACCACTTTTAATTTGGTTCACTGGAATGACTCAATTTAACTTTATTTGAATCTTTGAATAAACCATTAAATATTTCCTGTAGCGTCTGTCATTCTGGAAATGACACGAATCAGGGGCGCGAATTTCTCCATGTTTGTTCGCAGTAAATATTTAATTTATTTTAATTAAACTTTCATTGCTAACAGCTAGAATTCAAAATCATCTTTCAAATATGGTTATGGCCAGCAAGGATTATGGATTTATACATATATAAATACCTAATACTCATATATTGCTATGTACTACCATTGTGATCCATTTGTGATCGATTCAAAGCGTGATGGTTTCAGAGATTTTTTGTCCTTGGTATGACCAGCGCTTGAGCTCCCAGACATTTTTTTGTCTATTAGAAAAGCTGAGCAAATTTTTTTTTACCGTTCAACCTCATCTTCGTCTCATTTCGTGAGTGTCAAAAAGAAAAGGATTTCTCTTCACTTTCACCTCACGTCCACCTGCCCATTCCTTGTAGAATCTCTTCCTCTCCGTTTCAGACAAGTGAATCTCCAAGGAATCCACTCATCCATCCATCTATGTATGGATTTGCTCAATCTAAGTCAAACAACAAAGAGCCGACGACGTCCGGAATGACTATCCCAATAAACCTCACTTTAAATTCCATTTCAAAATCCCCACTTCCTTTAACGACCTTTCTCAGTCTTTCAACGCCCCACTTATCAAACAAACCCAGAAAATACACATTTCAATCCACATACGTCATACAACGGCAAATCGAGTTCAATTAAAAATTAAATAAGAATTTATTAAGGAAGTAAAGGTGAGTCATTGAAGCGGGGAAAGTATTGAGCGAAAGGAAGCTTAATGGCCAGATACTTTCCATTCACAATGGATTTCCCTTAATAATGAGTCAATTAAGTCCTCGTTATTCCTCAACTTTTATTTCTTGAATTTCTCTTGAATAGCAATTTGAGCTTAAAAGACTCGTCCGAGCATTTCTCAAAAGGGTTTCTGGTCCTAAACAAGTTTCCTTAATTTCCTCTCCCAATAATCCCTATCTGGAACACGAGGAGTCCTTATGAGAGGGAAATTTAGTCTCAAAAAAGTCTTTGGTTCATATAGCAGAGACCTTTGTGCATGACGGAAAACCCTTTTTCTTTCCTTTTCCCCTTTATATGGCCAAGAACCATGAAAGATGCGGAGGAAGAAAGGAGGAAATGGACGCAGCTGGAAGGGAAGGGAGCAACGACGCGACATCACCCGAAGTCTCATCATTACTCGGCGTATTTTACATCAGCGATTCGGTCGAGGACTGTCAAGGCCGCATCTGTGGGAAGGTTACAAGGAATCTTCCCCAACCCACCTTTCCTATTCGGCCCACTTATAGGGGAATCGCAATGGAGAGAGAGGAAAAGTAATGTAATGTGTAAGCAGAATGAAGGATGAAAAGTGTCTTTTCCCCCAAGAAGGAAAATATTTGCTAAGGAAAAAGGAAATTCAATGAAATCATTGTTGTTTCTTATGCAAGTCGATTCCTCCTCTCACGGTCCTTTCAATGAGACACACGAGGGCGGAAGTTGGGGAAAAACTCCTGGCTTTTTATCACCGTGTGTGACAATAGACGGTTCTTTTAAGTGTATTATTTCATACTGACCAGAGAGAGAGAGAGAAATCCTGAATTTATTGGTCAGTTTCCTCAATTTCCAATAAGGCACATTTGCCCCTCTCGTTATTGGAGAAAGAAAGGATTATATAGTTTTATAAGCTCCTTTTCCCCATTATTCTCTCGTCCTCTCTAACTCGGGAATTGTGAAGTGGGGAAAGCGAGAGGGAAAGGAGCCGAGTCACCAGGCGGAGGAACCCGGAGGAGAAAACTCGAAATTTGTCTGCCAGATGCCCGTCTCCCCGCTCCTTCACCCAGAGATCAATACGGAGCTCTAATAATACCCCGTTGCTCAACGTCCCCAGAGTGAAAATCCTCCTAACCGGCATTTGGAATTTTCTCGTGTCTCAAAGGAACATCAGATGCTTGCCAGACCTTCCTTATTATTTCAACCTACATTTGACAATTCTTCAGATTCATGAAATAGTCTTTTTGGATTTCTCATTAATTAGTATTATCATAATATTGATAATTTGTAAGAAATTAATAATTACTCATTATCATGTTAAGCATCATTGAAATGGGTAAAAGAAAACTTTTAGCTTAATTACAACTGAAATATTTTTATTGCGTATTGATCAATTATGCTATTTGTTTTATTTGTGAAAACAAAGGTCTTTTACGTCAATTAACTATTAAAAACAATTCCAAAGTGAATTGAGGAAATATGTAACTAAATTGTGATATGTGTTATTTGACAGTATTATAAGAAAATAACTTTCTTTCTTTCTTCAGTTTTCTTAGCAAATTAAGAAAATCCTTGAGATCCTAGAAAGAAGAAATAACAAAATGAGTTGGATTACTTAAATGAAAGAGAACTCATTCCATTTATCTCTAAATGAGCATAGGCATAATGCTTTCTCATTACATAAGAACCAACATTCACTAAATTTATTTCGTAGAAGAAATATTTATTCTCGTGCATGCAATTATAACTATAAGAATAATGATGAGCTACTTAAAAGTGAATACTTTGCTATATACTTAAATATATTTATTGCGAAAATTCATATATTATAAATAAGGAAGTTATACTTACCTCTTCCTATTATGGATATGCTTTTTGTTTCTTGAAAGTGTTGAAAGTATTGAGCAAGCATGAATTACCCAATCTTTCTATTACTCACACACCATTATAAACACGAAAGTTTGTATTGAAGGGAATGACTCAAAAAGGTTTCATTTTAAAAATATTATTTAATAAATGATATTTCATTCATAAACGTCTTTTAATTACATTGGTAGTTATAATAATATATACTTTACAAATAGCAGACTATATATCGTAGAAACCAGGGTGTTTTTTGTAATTATTTGCCTGAAACACAATAGCTAACATAATATATTTTTGGAGTGAGCTAATATTCAAGATTTTTTTTTGAATAAAATTAAATATATAAACACCATGTCCTCCATATACCTGACTCACAGCTTTTGTTTTGATTTGTTTATTCTACAAGGTAGTTATTCAATTCTCCATTAAGTTTAGAAAAGGAGTTGATGTTCTGAAAAACCTTTTGATTTTTTACGAGTATTGACGTCTGGATAAATATATGAGTCTATTTTGGTAAAAATGAACTTTAGAGACTTTCTTCTCTAAATACATGAAGTTTTGTTTCCAAAGGTCGCAGGTCGACATTTGAGATGGAGCCTCATGAATCATTCGAGCTCAGCTTCCTAATGACAGTAATGACACTAAATCCTCGTGCACTCCTTCCTCTCTGCGGACCATCACTTCTTAACATGATTCTTCTCTTCTTTCCACAAAACTTTCTCTATTAACTAACGACTGATTTAACTCCTTTCTTCCAAGACTCTCAAATGAAATCTCGTATAACAAGGAATTTCCTATTGACTAGCATTTCTACAAACACATTTAAAAACTTCTCAGTGTTATATTTAATTCCAGTGTACAAAATAATTTAGACATACACGTTAATACCAGATTAATCATGTCCAATTGAATTATGTGTAATAAAACTCGTGGATTGGTGTTTTGCTACGAATCGTAGATTTGGGAATTAGATATTTCATTACGCATACATGGCGTTCCAATATCTCGTTTTAAAGATTTAGCCCAGGAGATATTAAACGTATACTTAAATAAATATAATATTATAAACCTCTTTATATAGATATAATAAATGATATTTTTTATCTCGATGGTTTTATATGAGCATTTTCATATTATTCTTGAAGAAAATACTTTTCAAAAGACACTATATAGGAAGAATAGAGTATAGTGAAATTTAAGCTTTTAGGATTTGGGGGTGAAAGAACCATCATTAATCAATTTGTTTAGAAGTGTGATATTATATGCGTATTTGTGAGAGAGCGTGGGATCTCGCGTCTGGACGCTTCACAATTTGAATAATTTAAAATAAAACATTTTTCAAAAATACAAACTTCTTTTGCAAAACCATAGGGGCACCTTAATTTTATGCCTCGTCCCTATTATATATTTATAATTATGGGTAAATAATCAATTTAAATAATAAATATTTTAATCTAAATAAATGTACGTATAACGTATTAGGTAGTACAGATGTATGTATGACGTATTTATAATAAAATAACCATGTTGAATATAATACATGTATTCATTTTTACATCTCAATCTAATTATTTCTCCCATATGTACATGAGATAATTAACTCGCGTGTTTTAAGGAGAGTCAACATAGCAAGCTGAATAAGAAGTATTAAGATTAAAATTAAAAGAATGAAATTAAATTGTTTTAATTTTGATGCAAAGGCTAAAAATATAATGACTATTAAATGATCTGATAAATATTAAAGGCAGAAAAGTTAATTGGTTTTAACTGTGTACTCAAATTTGTTTAAATGCCAGATATGCTTAATTGAGCACCAAGAATAAGGGGAATCGTGAAAATTTGTAAACTTCAAATAAGTCCTTTAAGGCTTGCTAAATTCAATCAAAAGAAAGCAATGTCCTCCCAACTTACAGTATTAAAAACATTTCTTAATTCCCTTGATACAAATCATAATTCTGTATCATGCTTTTCCGATTTAATATCCAACACATTTTAATTTTATTGTGCGTCAAACCTCATACCTATAATACGTACATTTATTTAGTTTAAAAATATATTTACACATATTATAAATGTATGCATATAGCCAATATAAAATTTTTTAAACTCACATTAAATTAATTTAAATTTTATCATTTATAATTTTGATATTTTGGAATTAAAAATTACATAATTTGCAAACTTTGAATTACTCATTCATTTGATAAAAGTCTTTAATTAATGGTAGAATGATTTCATATTTATTAATTCAAATGTCTTTTCTTCATTAAATTAAATAAATAGAGAAATCCTCGGTTTAGTTGAGCAATTAAGTTGTTTACTGAAGATTAGTCAAATTAGTCTGGTCGAAGTAAACCTTCAAATTGGGTGACTGAACTTAATTAATTGGCTCATTGGTCATTAGTCATAGAGTTAAGTGTGGTAATGAAGTATTGAATCGTCAGAATTGACATCGTGATTCCGATGACCAAACGTAAATTTCTCCAGAGGAATACGAAGAATTGTGTTCTTCAAATTTCTACCCTCAGACTCGCCCAGGATAAATTAGGCAGAGAAAGAGCTGGGGCTCGTATGGCTATGCGAAAGCATTTGAGTAAATAAATAAAAGGTTATTATGTAAGCACAAGTTTTGCCTATGAGAGGATATTAAGAATTCACATAGAGAAAATGGGAGTAAGGGGTATTAACGAGCCTGAGTCCCCACTTGGTCAATTTCATCACGTTTTGGAGTTCAATTGCGGAGCTGAGAAAAGCTTTCATGAGATTCATATGGGCTGAGCCGCATTCTCATCGTTCTTTGACTCATCTCGAGATGAGTCAAGTCTCGAACAAACGGATCTCATTTTTCGGATCATACTAAATTATTCCGCTCCTAGCCTTTCTAATTTACAAATGTTTGTACTCCATACCAAGGCTCGTTCCTGGAGTGAGTGGCGGAGTCGCGGAGCTAACGAGGCTTTTGAAATAAAGAAAACCTTTTATAAATGGAAATGCTTAAATCACCATCTGAAATAACCCTCAGAGCAGTTCTTCATTTCCAAAAATACGTGTATTAAATGGTAAGAAAGACATTATTTCAACCAGCGTGTGCGAGTTATCATGGAGATGGAAGACCCGCAACAGCCATTTACAATTTCATTCTCCTCCTTTCCACAAAAACTCGCTTTCTCTTACGACAAACATTTCTCTTCCAAGTGTGTGTGTCTTCATTCCTTATGAACTACTATGAACAGATTATCGATTCCCCTTTCTTTTTACTTAATCACAACTTAAACCCAATCAAAATATTACTTAATATCAATTTATTTAAGATCAGTTATTATCATATTATAACTATTTATTATAGTACATTAGTTAGAAATTCTAATTTATGAATTTCAAATATTAAGTAGAAAATCATTTGAAACAGTATAAAGACGCACCTACCTAATATATGCAATGAATTGTTGTTAAATGTGTTCTTAGAAGCATATTAAGTCTTATGTACATACGTGTGTTTCTATAAAAATTCATTGTGTACGAAGATTCCTAAGAAATTCCATTAAAATCATAAAAATTCTTAATAGCAGTCAGTAGCTTTCTGTGTATGATATTAATTGTAAGAATTCACACTATTCTACAAAGAATTTCATTAATGCATAGAGAATACAAAATGATATCTAGAAATATTCTCGCTCGCTATTGCTACAATGCAATGTATTTACATACTTAAAAATTAATTTTAATTTTCAAAACTTATATCAATTACTATTTATACATATGTATCAAATATCATATAATTAAATAACCAATTTAAGAGCACATAGAAATTAAGGGAATGAGGAGAAACAATAAGTAGCATTAATTGGGCATCCATTGGATTTTCCATTGGAAACTGGATTTTTATTGTTCAAATTGAAGTATTTTTTCCTTATAAATTCCAAGAATTGCCTGAGTGAAAGAACCCGTGCGGATGATTGAGGGGGAAAGTGGCGGAATGAAAGAAGTTTCCTCCCATTGCCTCAATGCTAGGCTTGTCTGTTTGTGTGTGTGGGAAGAAGGTGAGGTTTCGCATCCCGAGTGCCCACTCCGTTCACAATCTCCAGCAAATCTCAAACATGAGAACCAAGCCAGGCCCAAGTCCAAACTCAAATGATATATGACTCAACTTGTGAAAGATGAAAAGTAACAAAACTACAAAAGGGTTTACAATTCGATAACAATTTATTCCGCCGAATCCATTAAATCCATTTTTTAAATTATTTTTATTATCAGCCGTCAGTCGACAAATCCAAGTTTCCCGATAAATGCACAATATACTTTTATTCACCACATTTACGTCGGGGTTTTGACAATTAATGTGGATTTTATACACTGGATCAATTCATGTTTGATAATTCATATATGAAATTCTCAATGATTTGGAAAGTAAATGATACAAACAATGGAAAAACCATCTTTGTTGAATGTTCTCTTTTTTATTTGGACAAATGAATTTAGATGATAATTGGATTATAAATGATATTAATATCGGTAAAAAAATTTGGTCTTTTCTTTTCCTATTTTTCATAAGAAAGAATTCTTAAATAATTAATAAAAGTGTCAAGTGCGTCAATTTACAAAAGGTTCTAATTGAAGCACCTTCCTTACATATTTTATATGTAGTGATGGAAAAATGTCAAATGGACGTTTTCATTCAATTGAAAGGCAATATATGTGCTTCACCCCTTTAATATGTTAGACGTATATTGGGCGTATGTAATACTTATCATGTTTCATAGAGAAACCCAAATAGAGTAAAATCAGCTATATAAAAACTGCAAAGAAAAAATTGTACGCGACGAGACAATTGCCTGATAACGGATACTTTGATGAATATCAAATTTCGTTCATTAAAGGAAATTGCTCTTATCGTCGCAGTGAATGACGAGAAATTTTTGGTTTAGTAACTTGATACAGCAACTCTTCAATTTTGAAACTGAATAATTTTAAAACTTTTTTAAAGCTTCAATTCAGTTAATATCATCCAAATTTACTTTTGATAAAAAAAATATTGTGTTTAATGTGTCTGGTTAATAACAATCTTTTTTTAGCTGTTGGGTTTTTTTTAAAAAGATTGTTATTTATCAGACACATTGTATATTTCCCTCAATTTGAAAATATTTAATGATTTTAACTTAAAGCTATACATTTTATTTATCCGAGAAAATGGATAAAATATTAAATATATAAAGGAAATAATTAATAAGACAAAGAGTTTAATTGGCTAGCTTATATAATTAAGTTATTCCTTACAAGACAATCTTTGTTGAACCCAAGTCGTAATTAGTCAAAAGTAATTGTGAAATTTTCTTTCAACTTACATTTTCCTTGCTCGTTTCTATTGCTATTTGAATCTACCAATAATGACTATACGTTTATCTTTATTTGGAAATTCAAAGTGTTGGAAGCTCATAAATCTCACCTGATTTACGATATACGATGGAGAGAAGAGAAAGTATAATGTCTGCTATATAAAAAGTATATAACTAATGGTATATAAAGCATACAACTTACATACAATAAGATCTTGCACATCTTCGACCTATTATAGGTACTAAATGTAAGGTACAAAGGGAAAGGAAGAATCCTGCCAAATTCTGAAAGGCGTATGGGATAAATTCTTTTTGTGATTCAAAATCTTGCTTTGAAACCTCATGGCCCAAAGCCTTAAAGGAGGAGACAGTAAGGATGAGTGACATTTGAATCCTCATCTGATTGAGCGATCAATGAGTTGATTATGGGGTGAAATGGTAATATGTACGGAGCCACCTAACCAATATTGATTTTATAGAGTTTCAAATGACTTTCAAGTCTCGGCCCATCACATTTCTATTGATTATCCCTTGAAAGGAAATGTAATTTGAGGAGAAAAGTGGAATGAAGTCCATAACAAGATTGAGATTTAGTGCATTTAAAGAGAAACTTGTATTTATTCGGCCGGCATAATTCTTCTACTTTCTCTTTTGGTGTGGTTTGGGTGGGCCTTTTGCCTCCTTGGGCTTTTTCCGAGGGAATTGTTCATTAAGGATGGGTTTACCTAACCTAACCTAACCAAACCCCTTGGATTCACGCATATTATTAGGGAAATGAGTCCAGGGTTCATCTTTCTTAATGGGCGGTCGACGGGCCAATCCAATGGGAATCCAATGAAGGGCTCTGTGGGGGAAGTAGATCAACTTGAAGTGATAAACGGAGAAAGAACCTAATATTTCATAAGATACTGTCATTAGGTGCGGGGCATTGTAAGGGGAACTTTCCGAGGTCATGACATGCCGCACCCATAGTATATTATATCAACGTATATGGCTCACGAACCTCTACACATATCTCTATACGAGCTTATGTCTCTCCTCTGTCTGCTCACCTACATTCCGGCTAATGCTCATGCATGGGGGCCTATATGGAGTTGTACGAGTTCTCAAAGTGCAAATGTGAGGCTAAAAATAATTCACAAGCTCACTTGCATAATTGATGAGATTTTAATATGAACTACTTTCATTTATGGCTTTCTCTGTGTATTCTCCTCTCTCGGCCCAATCATGCGTTGTCACGAGGGGTCGTCTGATGGGATCGTCTATGCATGCTGAGCCTTAATTTGTTAATTATACGAGCGGAAATGGAATGGTAATTAAGTAGCATCCCCAATTGGACCGCTAATTAAAAACTACAGACTTTCCCTAATAAATGTGGACCATAATCGGGGGAGAGATACACATGGTTAAATAAATACGCAAGTTCAAACCACATCGGAAGTTTGGATTAAATATTTATTCGTCAATCAACTTTTTCTCACTTTCCGTTCGTCAAGTTAATCATGAGGTGAATTTTGAAAAGCCATTCACTCTACTTGTATATACATCATATCAAGTCAAATATATATGAACCTGCCTCCTATAATATGCGTGTGTATCTTCCACTAAAGATTGGATACAATAAGGAATCCATTTCTCAATATAAGGAAGTCTATCTGAAAATGCGGCGGAAATAATAAATATTATTTTTGTCATCAAATCCTCCGGTTTTTGGTCCCTGGCTATTTGGACTCATTTCTTACAGAGGACGAGCATGGGAATCTCTTGTTTGTTTTCCAAACTGTGAAACTTGTCCTTTGGCATCCATAAGGAATAACAATTGAGTGGCCAATGAGTGTCAAAGGAATGAATAACAATTGAGTGGCCAATGAGTGTCAATGAGTGTCCTTTGTCTTCACGTAATTGAAGGGAAGGGCGGGGAATGAAATCGATGAGGCTAGTGACTTTTAATTTGCTAAGGAATATCCCATTCATTTCCTTGTTCAGCTCAAGTATATGAGGCGGAGTGGATTCTTCTCCGATTTTCTTGGACAGGAAAATCAATCACGTGAACATTTTACTGCTTACTCCTCACCCTGCCCACTCCGTGCGGGGATTAAACTAAGGTTTGCTCGGAGGAAAATAAAAAGATCCCTTACATTTGTCCAAAGACACATTTCAAGTGTATTTGGACAAATTCCAATGATCCACGTATTTACTGTGAGCTGGGGAAGTCCTTAGAAACTCCTTACATCGCTGGAGCAATGTTGATGTCCGAGGAATTCATTTCCATACAGTTCAACTCCATTTTATTAAAACTGAATATCTGGCTTTTAATTTCCAGAATCAGCGCAAATATTTGCTGCGTGATTAAAAATTGATTAAATTTTTTAGTTTATTCATCTTTTACTTTGATCTTAATTTTATGTATCCAGTTACATAATTTTATATATCCATTATGTATTTAGATTGTATTTTAGTTTTCAGATTTAAAATTTTATTTTATTATCTTATAATAAATATTAATCAGTATCAAAGAGTAATTTAGTTATTCTTGTAAATAATTCATATTGCCGTTAATATATACAAATAAATAATTCATAGAAATAAATGTAAATATTAACTTTAAGCACTTATTACCATTTTGAATAGAATAGAGATAAGATTGTGAAAATAATTTGAATTGCCAAAATTCAAGATTTTAGTCTTCAAAACATTTATGCATGTAAATATCATGTTGTCCTAGTAAATAACTACATCTTATATATGAGGATTAATTCATTATTTAATAATTTATAAATTGCCTTTAACATTTTATATTATTTTAGAAAATATAGTTATTTTCTTTCGTCTTCATAATATTTTAATAAATAAAATTCTCATTTTCTCATTCTTTCTATTAACCAAATAACTCAATCTTCATTAAAAGAGGCTTTTGTTAGAACAATTTGGGAATATAATAGGCAATTTTATTAGGAGCAAATATTGAGTTGTGAAATCATAATAATAATATTTGTCAAAAATTTTATCAAATTTTAGAAATTTATTACCTTAATTATTTAAATTTTCCCTTGGTTTCATTGATTGAAGCATTTCTTCACTTACATTAAAGTAACTGTATGTATAATGAAATGAACTGGCGAGTCCATTGAGAGCCTACAAATCTCCTTTTAATTTCATCTGTGGTTTTTGGGAAATCTGGTTATCGAGTGAGAATTAAATTTATGGCCAAATAAATAGCAGCGAATGAGCAGAAACGTTAATTAGTCCCATTTGGATTATTCCTCGCAGTAAAGGAAAAGTGGACCATAAGAAGCTCTTGTAATTCATGGGGAATTATAAATTGAGAAAGGGGAATCTCCTGGAGAGTCTCCAAAAATTTAAATTCCTAGAACAGGGAAGAAACTTAAGTTACATATTTCTTTGTGCAAGAGACGTAGGATCTTCTTTGGTATAGCATATAGTTTGCCGGAGCATTTCCGCCCATTTCGCTGGCGCTCCGCAAAACCTGAATGGCAATCAGACGTGAGAGCCTTGGACTTTCATCTCCTCAGGAATATTCTGATATCAGACATGCATCAAGTATTTGCCAAGCGGCCTCTTGAAACAAATCCCTCGGCTTGAGACTCATTTTCACTTTATTCGCTCTTCCGAACCATCGGAGTGACACTTTCAACTAAACAATCAATAAGCCCCAATTTTCCTGCTGGGGAGAAAAGATAGGAGAAACTTGGGCAAAAGTGCAAGACCCATTAAAGGCTTTCAAGAATACACATTAGAACTCCTATATCATTCGGTTTCATACGTGTGTGACCTCATATGGAGTTAAATGTTATCTTTCATTCCATGTGATTATATCCATACACAGTAAGCATATATGGCATGTGCCGATATATATTATATTCTTCTCATTATGTATTAAAAAATTGTATATGTGTGGATATACCATACAAGGAGAAATGGAAGCATTTTTGATAAGAGTTTTACTATTAGAAATATTGATCTCTTCACACAGATATTGAAATAAGATAAGGCAATATGTTGAAAGAAAAAAACCATTTGCCTTTACCCAATTTTCCATTCCATTTCTTCACATTTGGTTATATTAAATTTTTCTTCAAAGTAAATTCTTGAACAAAATTTGATTCTTTTTATTTATTAAAATTATAAATGAAAATGATTTTTTTTATCGTTGGGAAAATTATAGGAAAATCCAAAGTCCGAATTCGTAAATTAAAAAATAAATGATCCAAGTTTATTTCAAGAGGAATGAAATTCCTGGAGAGAAAGGGATAAAATGGCTATTAGCTCAGGACTGGCGAATCTCCTTTTTCTCCAATCCGCACTTCAATCCCTTATTAAAATTATAAATGAAAATGATTTTTTTTATCGTTGGGAAAATTATAGGAAAATCCAAAGTCCGAATTCGTAAATTTGAAATGCTACGTGTTCACATATATCCAAGGCCAATTAAGATAAGAAGTTGAGAAGATCCAGGAGAACTGAGAATTCCAAAGGTAAAATCTTAAAATGTGAGCTGAGTTTGGCCAGAGAAAGTTTTCCAGTGGCAGCATAATGTGGAGTCTGGTCAGTTGGGAGACGAAAGTTCGCCAGCTGGTCGAGTGACCAAACAAATCATGTCATTTTGTCAGCCAATTTCCTCGCTCTCTCTCTCACTCAAATATTCCCAACCACGATTGTCCTCAACGACCAGAGCGAGGGAGGTTTTTTAATCTCTGGCACTCATCTTCTCGTGATTAAAGTCCCATCCGTCTTGTCAGCCAGAGCGGGCGTGTTTCCTGGGCGGGAAGGCCCGTGTCCCATTTTTTCCTCCCAAGAGAGGCGAAGGTGAGAGCTGGTTCTTATCAAGTGAGTGAGCCATTACATAACATTAGCAGGCGAGGAATTCCTTAAATATTTGATAAGAACCGGGGGAACAAACACGGATGAAGCCGAGAGTGGAAAACAAAAATAAATGATCCAAGTTTATTTCAAGAGGAATGAAATTCCTGGAGAGAAAGGGATAAAATGGCTATTAGCTCAGGACTGGCGAATCTCCTTTTTCTCCAATCCGCACTTCAATCCCTAATGCAATATACTGGTGGAAAAGGGTGTGCAACTAGGATTTCCTCCCCCCTTTTAAAATAAATATTTGGCATTCATAATAAATAAAAGGGAAAGGGTTGAAGGGAAGTTTCCCTTGGAAATTCACCTTTCCGGAGACACCATGCGGCTCATTTCACTCCCATCGGCGGATTTCCTCGGACGAAGGCCGCCGAGTCTTGGAAACCATATGTGGGTTAGGTGGATTTATATGGGGAATTACTTCCTCCGGAATCGGCGGGCCCATAGAAACCTTCGGAACCTCTACACCTTTCTCAGACTCGGATGGCTCAATTTTGACTTGAGAGCCTTTGCAAGGGCTTTGGGGCTTGAGACGTTTTCACCCGCTTTGCTAGCATGTATGGTAGGCTGCGCAAGAGGAGCAGCTGCCTTCCGTCCCGACTCAAGACCCAAATGAATTCATAGGCCGAGCCTCAGCCGACCGCAATCCACCTCTCTTTACACCCTTGCAGTGACATATTAAAGATGAGGCTTCCGGGCCGCGAGGTTCTTTACTGGCCCGTCCACGCTCACAGTTCAGCTGCCCAGTCCTGATAAGTCCCTTGGGAAGAGGAGTCTCCGGTGGACTATCGCCCCTTCTCACCCTGCCCCTGCTGCTCAATCCCCCCACGCTCCACCGGTCCAAGACAAACTGTGCTGGAAAGTGAGAAAATGTGCAAAGAGATACAAGCAAGCAATGACAAGTTGAAATAATACGAAACCTAAAAATACGGCCCTTCAGCCCTATAGACAGAAGAGGTTCCTCGGGTTTTGTGTAAACAGATATGAGACTCGTCTTGAACGCAGTGTACAAAAAACCTTCAAGTGACAACAAACATGCAAAGTAAAAGAAATACGAGTTTCAAAAGTTTTCCCTTATAACAACTAATTGACCCCGTCTTGGTTTAAAAAAATATTTTTTTTAGAAATAATGGGAATTATTCGGGGTTTTGGCATATCAATATGATTTTCTTTGTTCTCGTGTGAAATTATAAAATGTCGTTGATCAAGTGGAGTGACTTTTAGTAGCAATTATTAAGTCCCATTATTCCTTTATAATTTAGAAAAAGTCTTGTGGGAGAATAAAAAAGGAGAAGACGGCGGTGAGAAGACAAGCCAAGACGTTCAATTTCCTTTTGTAACAGATAGTAGGAAATGGAGGACATTTCACATTTTAATTAATTCTCGAGATTTATTTCTCTTGTCAGTTCAATTGAGATGCAGTTGGGTTCATTTGAAGTGAATATGAATGTACTTGAGACGAAAAAGACATTTTTGGTGTCAAAAGAAATTAGACCCGAGAATTCTTCAAATCTAAGCTTTCTAAACTTCACACTCAGTTAGTCAGTCAGACTGAGGGAAAAGGGAGAGAAAAAACCTTTGGCGGCTCCCTGAGCGATAAAAATTAAAAAGAAGAGCCATTTTTTTTCAATTCTCTTTATAGACCTTAATGAACAGTGGATTATATTATTAGGGAGATGAGGAAGGTAGCGGAATTGGAGAAGACGGGCATAACAAATGGAATCATTAGACCGTCACTAACCTCGGCTCCTCTTTACCCATTGACTTTAGAGGGAAACTCGGAGTGATCAATTACATAAGAATAAAATGGTTTAGAGTTACAATCTGAAATCAATAAAAAAAATTTCCCTCATTGTTTCTATTATTATTAAAAATGAATCAATCTTTTCCCTCTTGCATATCGGACAGAAACCATATTAAGTACCCAAGTAAGTTATACTTATATAACTTAATGTGCGATGATAAGTAAGTTATGAATAGCCCAGACGGACCCAACTCCTTTCCAATGCCCCTTAGAAATAGTTCTCAATAGTTCTCACGAGAGACACATTTCTCTACCTTTTGTGCCCAATTGCCACGATCCACTTATTCGAAGAAGAGAAAATTAAATAGATATACAAGCTATGTATATAATAGATACATAATAGGTATACCAAGGCAGAAAAAGCAAAAGGTTCCCTTGTACATATCATATGGTATGGTAGGTGATCGAAGAACCGAAGGTTTCTTAATGAGATTCACTTTGACAGGTCTTGACTTTCCCCTTTCTCGGTTTTTTCCAGTTCGAGTATTTAGAACATTCATTCCCTTTTCTTAATTTCTCTTGTAGAGCCCACGGAGTCCACGGAGGAAGACGCGAATGGCATTTAAACCCGGTCTGTTTGCATAGGAGAGTCATAGGAGAGAGAGGGTTTTTGTGTGTTTGGATGCGGTGTGGTTGGTCCTCAGCAGCGAGTCCACCTCTCGGCTCGATCTGCTCCCTTCTCGCTCCAAGAACTTCTCGATATCTCGGGCGATGTGGACAATTGGACCACCACACTTGTAATTTGAGTCAGGGAGGATGAAAAGTTCATCTAAATTCATAGAGAACCCTTCCTAGGCCTTATTGCACTTGAGCTGTCTTATAAAATTTTCCACGCAATTGAGGAAAGAGCAAATAAAGTGGGCTTTCTCTCTTGCCATACACACACACACACACACACACATGGGAGGAATGAAAGGGATCGTTTGGAACGACTCGTGTCCCCGACTTTTATGTATTTATGTGTACAAATGTGGGGGAAAGTATACATGTAAATGTAGTTATATCTGTAGTGGATGGAACGTCGGAGCATGCAAGACATGTCTCTTGGTGGGGGTTAATGGAGTATGACATTTTAACTTTTCTTCTAAAACTCCCTATTCATCTTCAAAACATATTTTCTATTTATCCGACTTGCTTCAGGATAGGTGCAATTGCTCAGAGACGCGGCTCAGACTGTCGCTTTCGCAATGAACAAAATATAAACAAAATCGATTAAAACCGAGCTTTAAAAAAATTATTAGCCATTTACATATTCTAAGATTCTGAGTTATTTCCATATATTTGCATATTTTTACAAGGATCCCTGGTTCAAAAGGCGAATTAATGTATTAATTGAAACGTGTTTTTAAAAGTTTGAATAAATTGAAAAATTATGCTTAATTAATTTCCATTGAGACTTGAGATTGTTTATGAGGAATTTCCATTAATTTGAATTTTGAGAAAAGAAATTAATTTTTAAACGCGTTCCTTTGAAGACTCTTTTGAGAATATGTTGTTTTTGGCTAATGAAATTAAAGAGGAAGCTTTAAAAAGAGGAGAAATTAAGTTGGGAAATAATAAATAAACAAAAGGGGGAAATGGATAAATGTGTCATTCGAGTTTCATTAAGACAGACTTTTCCTATTAAAACTTTAATGATTCGTCCCCTTGAATTGTTGATGTAATAGAAGGAGTGAACGGCGAGGGTTTGGAATTCAATACTGAGTGTCAGGAGAATCAATTGAACGTATGTCCTCCTTTTATCTCTTGACTCTCCTTAAACGTTTCTTGTCAAGAAAGTTTTTCTCCAGCTCTTGCAATTTTCAAAGATAAGCAGAGTTTTCTTTCTCTTAAATGCTTGTTGATGGAGAAACTCAATTAATGCTATCGTGGAGCGGAGAGTTTCTCAGGAATTTCAAAACTTTCATACTCAAAAAAGGTTTGAGGGAACTTGAAAAACTTTCCCTTTATGTGATTTCTCATTGAGAAGGAGAATGCTGGGATGAGTTTCCGATCTCCTTCTCTTCCACTCTCTCTTTTGACTTCCTTGTCCGATCCTCCTCATACGTGTTTCTTTTATTTATTTAGCCCTAATTGACATTCTTCCGTACATCTTTTGTTTCAGCCCCTTGAAGTCACAAAGTCGGGCCAACAATTTTTTAAACTCCTCATGTGACCTGAATTCAATTTCCTTCTCGATTTCAAATTTCACTTTGCATGTTTGCCAATTAAACAAGTTTTAACTTGGAAGGAGTCTTGATTGTTCTCCTGAAGTACTTGACATTCAACAATGATTCGATACGGAAAGTGCGGTGATCGAAGTGAGAAAAGACTAGGAGGAACAATTGGAGTCTTTCTTGAACACTAATTTAATTTATGGCGTCCAACTTTCAACGAGGAAGACGAAGGACCAGATATAGATATTTGCCCATTACGCTTAAACCGGTAAGTTCATTTGATTATTCGCGATCAACTCGGAAATTCATGATTTCAGTTAAGACAAGAAGAATTTTCCTCCCTTGCTATTCATTCTAACTGACTAAGTAAGATTCTAACTCTTAAGTGTGCAATTAAGTGGACAACATTTTCTTGAACTGAACTATTTACAACTATTTAAATATATTTGGAATAAACTTATTTACATCACATGTGCTTATAAGCTTTTTAATTCTACTTAATTCCATTTATAACACCATTTACAAGTTGTTAAGTAAAATAAAGTTTGACTACCATTTCCACACGTATATTTCAGAACATGGTGAAAGAATAGTATTTAATTTGTACCGTAGGAGCTTTTAATTACATAATCAAATTCGAATTATTAAATTCCGAACAACCTTTTTGCTTGTCACATTTAATACCTATTTAATCATGAGTAGATAAATATAATTAATTTAGAAAACTTTACAAGTACCATGTATATGTATTTTACATACATTATTTATAAGAAATTCTCTAATGAGCAAATTTTTGAATATAATTGAATCTTTGGAGTTTGTAAGGGAACGTTTAGTATAAACTGATTTCCGTTTAAACGATGGAAAAAGGTGAAAGAGAAAGTTGGTAGAAAGTTGGTAAAAAGTTGGCAGAGGGCATGGGCTGTGGAGTTGTTCTCAAAGCGATAAAGTCATTTCTCCACTTCCTCTTTAAGGACATTTCATGCAAACTTACCTGTAATTTATATAAGTTATGAAAGAAATTAAAGAATCTTAAATGGTAATTTTCTCATTGATAAATTCTAATTTTTTAATACTGATCCTAAACCTTTGAGTATGTAAGGTTTAGGATATTACTTATATGAGTTTACTTTCGAGTTTAATTTCAAAATATAAATATTTGTTTTTTCGCAAACTCTTGGTCGTTAGCTTATAATGAGAGCAGTAAAAGGAATGGTTTCTTTGGCCTCTGTTGTTCTCGCTGGCTGAGAGTCACATCGAGTTGAGTGAGCCGAGTCTTTGGGGGCAACATGAGGGAGGAATTGGCGAGATGTGCAAACCGTTACTTTTTCTTTGGAAAGTTCGTGTGAAGGATTCGACGCTTGCGTTGAGTTTTCAGCGCCGAACAAAGCTCGGGCGACGTGCAGGCCAAGCATAGTTGTATGCGAAGTTCGTTAGCGACCAGAACGAAATTACGAGCTGAAGATCTCCTTTGATCGGGGCATCTCCTCCAGCCGTTACCATGCCCTCCCACCTCAACTACTCAATTAGCTGCTCCTCTCGGCCCTACGAAGTTTCTCCTCATTTAATTGAACACGGTTCCCTACTTTAATCCACTTTTCGTCTTGGTGAAATTAACTTGGTTAACATCTCTCTTTAAATCATCGCCTTTTCCTCAATTGGATTCTTTGGGACTTCAAATGAATATTGTGGACGCGAAAGTTGTAGTGAGAGACTTCATAAAGAGTTTAGGCTAGGTGATTTATATGGACAGAGAATGGGGTGCGAGAGAAATCGAGCTTTTTAACTTGGAATTTGTAAGTTTTCCCATTTGATCTAATCAAGTTGATAAAAAAGTTCTTGGCTCAAACATCTTTGCATCGGCTTGAGTTGTCAGTTGCATTTAAATTCAATTATGCATTGATCTGCTAATCAAAATGAATTTAATTTAATTCTAATTGCATGAGGTTTAGATAAATTAATCAACTGGTACATTTGGTAAATTGGATTTGTATTAAGTTCTTGAGTACTTTATAGTATGTATGGAACTAATAATTGTATGATCCAATTAAAAGTATTTTTAAAACATGTACACGAGCAAATGCAGTTTATTACTTTTGGACTCACATTACATTTTGAATCATCCATGTATATATTTTGTAAAATAAATTAAATCATTTTGAGGGAAATATTAATGTCCCATATCCAGTAAATATGTGTAAGAAAAGAAATTTTTCTAACTTTGTTATAACTTTAAACTTACAAAAAAGATGAATGAGAATAATTTAGGCTGATTTGAAAATATTATTTTATCTTTTCAAATGAATTGTATTTCGTATTCAAATTGTTAAAAGAAACTTGTCATTGCTTTATTACTACCTGTTTTGTGTCAGCATTTTCTTTCATTCAACACTACGTGCCTTGGGTTTGAAATGAATTAGAAGGATTTTATTCAACTAATCGTAAATATGCATTACATAAGACTCATCTGGGTGAGCCTGAAATAAACAGAAACATGGAGGATAATTCAAATGGTATTGTGTAATATGAGAATATTGTTATTCTGTTTTATGCCTTTGTTATTGCAAAGTTCCAAAAGGCAGTAGAACCGGGAAATTTTTTCTTTTGCTTTCTCCTAAATTCTTATCTCAGATATCCATTTGATCCAAAATAAGAGAAAAAACATTAGAAAAAAGTTTTCCACCTTTTTGTGTTTTTCTCTTTTCATTGTTTGGGCCATTTGCATTTGGCTTTTCAAAAATCATGAATATTTTACTCATGATTCACTTTTACGAGCACAAGGACTAGTTTTGGCTTAAATGGATATGAGGAACTTTCCCTATCGCATTCCCAAGCCTAATCATTTCATTAATGCATGAATAAATAGTTAGTTTGGCGAATGCACACGTGGGTTTAAGTAGCTGAACTTCCTTGGTCTCTCGGGGCTCCAACTTTGATGAGACTTGATGGAGAGGTGGGAAAGGTGTAAATAAAAATTGCAAAATGAAAGATTGATCCAATCATATGTAGATTTTGGCCAAAAGGCATTCTGAATTCATTGGTCTAATTGAGGCGGAGAAGCCTCGGAGCCTTCGAGTCTCAATTGAAGCTCCAGATGAGTTGATTGGTATGTCTGGGCGTGTTTCCATCCGCTACGCCTTCATAAAATATACGTTATGTAAGAGTTTGACTCGTCCATGCTCCCGCATGGCTTCACTTTTTTATATATAAATTGAAACTTTGGTGGTCATGGAGGGAATACAAATTAGCCATTGGCATTTAAGTCAACATCCTTTCGCTTGATGGAATAAGTTTCTCATATTTCCCCCATTATTCTCCTCCCGCCTCGTCTTCTTCTCGTCTTCTTCCCAATCGCCTTGCCCGAACTGTGGAACTTTGGCTCATACATTAGAAATATATGGGGCTTGGCTTATATGGGAATTCTCCAGAGGGGAGCCGAGGATTTAAAGAGTAGGTAGTGATTCTTGAATTATTCCGTCTTGATTCGCTCATTGCCACGAACCGCCGCGTTGGAGCGATAAATGAATATAAATACATTTAAATACAAAACCAGCACCCGCCTTGGTGGACATTTCTCCTCAGTTATTTTATTATCCATGCTATGCCATGTGTCTGATATGCTATGAGAGTGAAGAAGGAATTCCATAAACACATTTCGACTATTAAATATTGTCTCAATGCGACTCGCTCTCAGCCGAGGAGTTTAGGAAGAAAAGCTGTAAAGGCTCCGGTCCCCCTTGGGTATCTTTATTAGTAGAAATATAGGATTCTTCTCCAAGTTCCCTAATCCAAACGAATGGTCCTTAGCCATTCAGTTATTTGAGCGAATTAAAAGAAGAGTCGGTGGGAGTCGATGAGGGAAAGTCCTTAGCCGACAACATATTTCACTTTTAATGTTCCCCCTCCCCGACCCTTCTCACTAATTTTAATACTTATTATCAACTCGAACTTCACCCTTCCCATCTTCTTTTCTTCTCTTTATTAAATTTCATATTCTTCCCAAAGATTCGGAGGAATTTGTGAATTTTACAGCGACCTAGTTTAGACTCACTCATTTCAAAATCCTTGCTTTTCTCAGACATTCAACTTTATCAAATTTCACTCTTTGCCATAGGATTTTTACAATATCACAATGCCATAGAAATTATTGCCTATATAGGCAAGATATTTATATGTAGACATATGTTTTAGATAGAAAAATGTCTCCACATTTCTCATTAAATTGTTCAATATATATCTGCACATATTTTAAGATATTTCAAGCTAATTGGGTTTTTAAATTCTTCAATTATAAAAGTAAAACAAAAGTGTAAAAATGAAATAATTTTAAAATGTTGAGTTATCATTCAAGTAATATTACCATTTTGAACAGCTTGATTTGCAATGAACAATGCTAAGGAACAATGCTAAGGATTGATTAGTGATTTTTGAGAAATTGAATTATTTGGCAAAATTTCAATTCCTTTTTTACCCATGAATCACTCTTTAAAAAACAGACAGTAGACAATTTTTGGTACAAAGGCAATTTGTGCAGTAAATTTTCCAGAGAATTTCAACTTTAGGAAATTTATTTTAAAGTTCAAAGTTCAGAGCTATTTACATCAATAGAATTATTACAATTAAACTTGAGTGTTGCGATGAAACGATAAAATACAATGAATGGGCAATTAGCTTATTCATGTCATCACTTCACTTTCTTCGTCTGTCATAAAATAAAGGCATATCATGACTTTGCTTATTACCAACAGTCTTCTGTTGTTTCGAGGAACCCAGGATTGAACTCTTTTCAAATTCGAGTCAAAGTTTCCTTTAACTTCAAAAGCCAGATTAATTCAGTTTATTCATCTGAGAGTTCATTTTAACGAATAACAATATTTGACAGAATGTTTCCTTTGAAGTTCTAAGATAATTGATTGTATGATGTTCAAATTGCCAGAAAGGTATTTATTCTCATTATTTGATTGGTATTTAATTGCATCATGGCCACACTCGATGAAAGAGAGAAACTTGAGACAAGAGAAGTCACTTCTCTTGTCTCAAGTTTCTCTCTTTCATCGAGTGTGGCCATGATTGAATTTGTTTAATTATTATTTGCCATTTCTCAGAATTCTTATTTTCAATTAACATAAGTTTCTGAAGAACAAAACTATTCTAATCTCATATTCATGTATTGTCATCCCATCCAGTCCAACGATTCATTGGTGAGTCGTTTCGGAAATTTCAATATTTTAAGTTTCTTTCAAATGTCCTGTTTAGTTAACTTGGCATAATATGTATGTATTACAACGAATTAATAATTATATTAGAACGAATGTTCCTTTGATGTTGCCGTGGATTGAGATGGTCGTTTGAGGGGAGAGAAATGCCGGATTTGAGAATATTAAGAACGCGTCGCGGTAAAAGGAGAAGTTGGGTGTAATCCCAAGTAGTGGAAACGAGGAGAATTGGAATGTGAATGAATATATGGGAATGGCGTAGTTGGGTAATGGGATCGGAAGGCCATTGCCTGCACAATTTAATGTTGATTGAAGCTGAGGGAACGGGAGAGAAAACTACACTTCCTTTCCGCTCACTTATTTATTCCCATAACCTTCCTCGTGACATTCGACTCATTTTCGTCCTGGGCGAGATGATGATGAGGAGGGATGGAATCATCCACAGATCTCCCCATTACATTCATCCTCATTCTCTCCTTCCCAAACACGGAGGATCCTTTGAGAAAAAGACCAGAGGAAGATTAAGAACTCTCGCAATTGCGAGAGAAGGTCGGATTAAAAGAAAATACCATTTGCCCACTTTCATCATTTCCCAGATGTTCTTATTCGCCTGCTTATTATATTGACTGGGAAGGGAGAACAAAGAACATTTTGCATCCACCAGAAAGGAATGAGATTCACCAATGTGAGGCAATGAAGCATAAATTGTTTTTTGCTTCTTACTTTTTCTATGCAAATATTAGCAAATGAGATTTAGAAATAGCTAATCATAAGATCTACTCATGTCTATTATATAGGCTAATAAATAATTTAATAATGTGAATTAATATATATAGAAAAAATAGACCAATATAGCTCTATATTCTGTAAGTTTGAGTTTGTTAAAAAACGTGATTACTCGACTTTTTTGTCAGAATCAATAAATTTGAAAAGAATAAAACAACAAATTTTATTTGGCAATATTTAATAAAGCAATAAAATTGTGCTGTTGAAATGGATTTCTTGCGATGAAGAAATTCTTGTGTATTTTCCCTAGTGTCAAGATTCATTAGGGGAGAAATGCTCGGATCTTAATTGTATTTAGTATTTAGAATTCTCCCTGCTTTTAGACTCGACATAACAAATAATAAACATTTTATTGAATTGATCCCTCTGCCTTTTGGGTCTTTTATGATGAGATGTATTTATTGGATGCATGGTGAACATGCTATTTATATCGTCAGCTTGATTCTCTCAAGATTGGCAAACAACGGTGGTCTTTTCCTATATTTTATTCAAATACCTCACATAATGAATTTTTAATTTAGTGAACAAAGGAAAAATATCTGAGTTTTCAGTTGATGCTTTGCAAACTCTGAGACTAATATATTGGTTGAGTGGGAGGTTTCCCAATTTAAATTATGGATCCGAGAGAAAACAAACTTTCATCTCTTTATTAGCACTCCGAGGGTGTAGAGAGATCTCTTACATAATGATATAGGTGTTCCCAGGTTGGTCCCTATATACAAAAGGGATGCGGATTCAATTTACAATCACTTTTCCACTTTTCGCTCAAAATCCCCATAGTTCCTTTTTATTGCTTCATAGAGAAGATGAAGGGGGCTGTCGGTTCCACGCGAATCTTTTTATTCCTCCTTTTATTTCTCCTATTCACCTTTATCTGCCTTCCTCTCCCCACACGCTGGGGCTCCATTTAAAGAAAACAGAAGTGTAAAGGGGACTTTGTTTTATTGCTTGTCGCTACTTTGTTCATTTTTCTCATTATTATGTCATTCTCAACAACCCCATCATCCCCGCGTTCAAAGGATCTTCAGTCTTTTGCTGATTTTCCCTTTTCAATAAGCAAAAATAAATCTAATTTGCAATATGTCCTAATCACCTTGATTTATCACTTGGAAAAATCCTTCCTTTCGTTCATCATGGACCTTATTGATCCATCATGAGCTAAAGGAAACTAAAATATATTAACACGAACATATGTGTCGTCTTAAAACATACGTACATTAATGAATTGCATGGGAAATTGCCGACGGTTTGTAATATTGTACATGTATCAAGATTTGTGATAAAGCAAATATAATATATTAAGCGTATCAGAGATCCTGGCAATATACTTAGGGTTCACTGAGAATAAAACTTTATTATTTTTTATGAATGCAATTTTTTTTCAGGTGGAGGAGATCGAAGGGAAAGGATCACCGAACGAGAATGCAGAGTCAGACACTGAAGGAGGCTCGTCCTCAACCCTCCATGGCTTTCAGAGGCTACACGGACTTCTCGAGAATGTGAGGTCAGGAGGACATGAGGGAGGGTCTCGTCACACGAGTAGTTCGAGTCATTCTGATATTCAGCCTGACAGGACCAGCGAGTCAACGAAAACTCGCGATTCGTCACGATCGCCGTCGGAAAGCCCTGCTCATCGGTAACCTCCTCCTCTCACTAATCAGCATCTCCCAGAGGATCTTATCAGGCCTAGTCCATCTACACGCCACGCGGGTCTTTTAAAAGTCTTCCTTTCCTCCACGTCAGAACAATGGAGTTACGGGGGCCAAAGCCAATAAGATGCTAATGTCACGCCCGGGGTCTCGCGTTGACTATCAAGTGATTTCCAACACTCAAACTTCTCCCCCCCCTCAAGTCCACGGAATGGGGGATTTGTCCCTCTTTGAACTCAATTGGCCAAATGACCACCAATCTTCGCACCACTCTCCCGTGTCATAGGAGTCAAATGAGATTAGCGTCGCTAAATGGATGGGTCATTCAAATCTCCGACTTTTCTTTTCTTTTAATCTCTAACTCAATTCCAAATGTCACATTCACACTCGGGGTCTTTTAGGCCCAGGAAATTAAGGTGAATTATGAACCTCCGCACTGGTGGATCTTTTTCATTCTCGGATGGCCAGAGACTCATAGACACATGGCAAATGTGCTGGATGTAAGTGAGTTTCTCTCCATGGTGGTGGGAACGGAAGTTTTCGCCAAGGTGGAGCTCAATGTGGGGAATTGGTTCTTAATTAGGGAAATCATGAAGGGCATGGGAGAAGTGTGACTTTCCCTTTGAAGTGCCTGGGTTGATTTATCATATTATATTCTCTCTCTAATGGCTCTTTATCTAATTTTAATAGAATGCGAGGCGGGTAATGAGGTTCAAAATGGCGGGAGCGTATGAGGCCAATTCATTCCTCGTTCATGCGTCCATTAAAGCCATCCAGGCTTCCTTATTTCTCCCTCGAGCCTCTCCCAACGTCATGATTGAATCAAGAGGAGTTGAAAAGGCAGGAGAGCACTTATGTAATCCTCAATATCCATCCAAGTCGCGGATGAGCCAGTTGCCCAGATCAATTTCTCCGCAATTGTCTCTCCATTTCGTCTCCACTCATTCTCCCCTAATGGAATCGATCCTTCAATTCTAGGAAAAACAATAAAAACCCGGGACTTGTCCTAATTTCACAACAGAACAAATCCCCCTCCCAATGTCTACATAGGGAATAAGTGGGGATCGGGCATTTACCTTGTAGTCTTGGCTCGAGAGGATCTCAAGAGTTGCATCACTCAACTTTTATAATCACTCACTCCGCTCTGGAGTGGAATATCTCAATTTTCCAACTCGGGAGATGATGAGGAAACTCGGGGACTTTTCGACCAACTTCCGTCTCCTCGCCACACGTGCACTTGAAGAAGGAGCTAATAAAGGAGATTGAGAGATGAAAGCCCACGTCGGCCCTTGAGGTGAGAGGCGCCGTAGGGATGATCCCTACACAATTTCATCAAATCCATCCCTCTTTGATTCCCAACATTTCCTTACACAACCCGAGAAATCCTGAGAAAGAGAGGTTGAGATTCGAACCGAAGGCCTCCATTAGCCTCTTCACTAACCCTCCTCCTCCCAAACTGGAGTCACATTCATTCATCATCCCAGGCCGTGTAGGAGAAAGAAACTCACTTCTGCTTCTCCTCAACCAACCACCCAATTGAACTTGACTCGAGGAATCCTTGGACCATTTGAGCTATACTCCATTCCGCCAACACAAATGCATTTAATATAACTAAATCTCTAGATATTTAGTGATTATATTATAGCAATATAGGCATATATATATACTTTATTAATGATCATTGCCAAATAGTATAAATACTTCATCCTATGTATTAATATTATGTAAAGTGTAACAAGATATCATTATGTATTTCTTGTACATATGAGTTTGATATGAAATATGTATTTGATGTAATATAATATGTATTTGATGTACGAGAGTCCTCGAAAATAGATATTTGGGTGTGGAGAGAGAAAATTTTGAAGCTTATAGTAATGAATTCCTGTCTGGGATGTTTTATTTACTCCGCCAGGGCCTCGTTCATTTCCCGAGGAACAAATATTGAGTGGTAGAAGGATTAAAATTTAAAAGGGGGATAAAGACGGGATCTCTTTGGTGGTGGAATTGAGCCGTGTGAGACCACGTATGATTTCCCAGCCCATTAGAGCGAGTGGGTCCATGAGGGTCTCCATAACCAAGTTTTAATATTCCAAGTTGAGACGAGGAGTAAATAAATTAAGAGGAGGAGTTTCAGGTTGGAAATCACTTGATTAAAACTTTCTTTGCGCCCGACACTCAAACCGGGTTTACTTGGGTTGATGGCGTTCTTGCGGGATCTGGCCATCCACGTTCAGATTCCAAATGCCTCTCACCACTAATTGCCATCCAATCCCCACTCAACCCGCAGAACTCAATAATTCACCAGAGTGGATGTAAACGATGTTTCCCTCGACCGGGCTCATTTACCTTCATTTGGGGATTCCTTTGCAGACTAGAAGGGAGATCTAGATCAAAAAGTGTCGGGGAGCAACAATGGACGAATCTGCGAGCCGTAATGGCTTGGTATGCCCGGCTTAGAAGGATTAAGAGGTCTGTTCTTCCATTTTGCCACAAAGCCCCGCGACCTCCCTCAACAGCTCCTTCATTCTCCGCTCAACTTCCCTGCTGCTCTCCCGCCAACTCACACTTCAATTCCTCCCTTATTCAACGTATATTCAATGTATATTATTGAGCCAGCGGATCGGTTGGAAAGTTCAAACACGTGGCGCGTTTTCATCCGCCCTTCTTTTTTATTCCCATTTTACTAAATGCTAGCATAACATAACACATGTTGGTGAAATGAGACTGGGAGAGCGGCGGAGGCGACCAAGCGGTTTTTCCCTATTTACGTCAAATTTATCTAGTTTCCCTCCTTGTCACCTTTGATGTTCCTATCAAAAGAGATTACCTTGTTTGTGTCCCTTTAATTGAAACAGCTGTTTTAGTGAGTTTCCCTTCTGCCTTTGAAATGTCTGTTGTTCTCTACAATCGGCTTCGGTCGATCGGCTTCCCTCATCAATCACAGAGAGACAATTTATTAACTTGGATCTCCCTAAGCTTCAATATATTTCCTACTCAAAGGAATCTTAAAGAGTGTGTGGAAAGATTTGAGTGTAAAAGACTCGCTAGGAAAGTAACGTCAAGGTATTTTGGCATTAGTACTACATTGCCTTTTAACAATGCCAAAACTCGAGTTTCTCTACTGCTCTCGCTCCAGTAAAATGGTCAATGAACATGAGAGAAAGCAGAAGGGAAATTTCAAAGTTAAAGGGTAATATAATACTTTTAATTAAGGACAATTAAAAATATTTTATTGAAAGTAATTGACAAGACTAAAAGTTTGCATGATGAAATGTTCCACCAACTGGCACAATACATCTTGCCAAGGAAAACAAATAATTATTTTTTTCTTCTCGGAAAATCACTGACAAGTCAATTTGATAAAAAACCATAATGTTATATTTTGTATCCTCTGCTACTTCCATAGTAGTTTGTTAAATAGTTCATTTTAAAAGCACTTGCCCAAATAATTAGGAATCAGCTCTCCAAAGCCCTTCTGATTCTCATCATTAGGCAATATATCTTGAGGGAGCAGAGGTTAAATTATTTTATTATCATTTGCCTACTACAATAATTGTGCAAGAGAATTAAAATACGTTTTAATACAAGTACTACTTATGGCCTTATCTCTTATACAAGCGATATATATATCGTTCTTATTAAGTATATATCCGCGTTCCTTTATTTAGCCCAATATAATTTATCAGACTGAGTCAGAGCTTTGTTGCCTCTATACTAAATACTATATAGACTATATAAATATATGGAGTATAGGTGTTTTACTAAAGGCAATCTATATGAATTGAAGACTAATTATCCATTTGCCTTGTGAACAAGCTCTGTATTTAGGAGATTTCCCATACATTCGTATAGAACACTCAGTTGAAATAATTGATATTTCTTCCTAATAATTATGCAAATAACCTCCAATTACTTTATTTTCATATTTATGAGGGCTCTCTCTCGTTATTGAATCAATTCCACACATGAATCATATGGTGGAGGATCACAACATCAATTATACGTTGATGGAACCGTTTCTGTGATGGTGGAAGGATCTTCCTTTTCAGTCCTTCCTTTTATGAGATTCACTGTGAAATGTCCGCTATTTCACTATTGCCGCCTGCATATTTTGTCCCTCAATCATTTTGTCCGCCAGTTCCATTTTTTCCGCTGGATATTTTGTTCGTCATTCCAAAATGTCCCTTGGTCTTTTTTCTCCGCCAGGTATTTTTCACGCCAGTTTACATTTTTCGCCAATAATATAAATTGATTTAGGAAATATTAGATGTTTTCTGTCTTGTTAGGTAATAATATATAAACCATTGGAAGGACAGTATTGAAGCTGATAGAATGTATAGTAAAAGCTGATAAAAAGGTGAAGGCGTCACTTTGAATGTTCCATCCATAAATAAATGAGAGCTTCTTTGCAGGATATTTAAATTTTCTAATGTGGAAAATATTAAAATTCTTTCTGCCACGTTTCCACTGTCATAAAGAAGGAATTGTATCTCTATGTTATTTTTTAATAATTATTTTAAATTCTGGAGGAATAATCAATGTTTCCAAATTTAAAGGATTGACTGGAAAATTTCTTTCTCTTTATTGTAAATTAATTGCCCTTTTCATTATTTTTATAGTTGGCATTTTTCCAAGTACTGAAATGGGAATGTTTTCTAATTCAGACGAAATAACATTATGAGGAGTGTCCAAGGAATTGATTGACTTGTTCTTTATATTTTGCTTCTATTTTGGAACAAAGAGTCGAATGTGAATGAATTGCATGATGAACAACATTGTCATTTAGCGTATGAGCCCTTCCTTTACAAGACATGGACCTTCTTTCGGTACATACCCAAATGATTTTTCCACTTTTTAATGCTTTTTCACGATAAAATGTGTATCCTTCGTGACAAAAAATAGATTTTGTTTTTCTTGTGAATTCAATTTTAGCGAGAGACATTTTTAATAAATTATATATACATAATTAACAATTAACTGATAATTTTTCAATGTAAAATTACGAAAGGTTTTTTTTTACTTGACTTACTTTTAAATAAACTGTCAACAAATGAATCCAACAATACACAAACACATAATAAATAATACTGGGAATGACGAAGCAACAAAAAAGGAAGGACTAAAATTCTATTTTAATATTAATATTATTTAATATTATACAAAATATCCAGCGGAAAAAATGAAACTGGCGGAAAAAACAGACTGGCGGACAAAATGACGGGCGGAAAAAATGATTGGCGGACAAAATATACAGGCGGGAATAGTGAAATGGCGGACAATTGACTGAATCCCCTTTTATGCTCCAATGGCGAAAAGTTGAGACTTGAAGGCGGAGGACGTCGAAGGCGAATAATAATTTCACGACTCATTTAAGGACTCGAAAGTGTGGAAATATTCGCGGGCTCCCTTCGGATCGCTTGGGCCTAGGAGCGCAAATTGCCAAAGGGAGGAAAGGGTGTGAAGTTGGTTTATTTTGTGTGGAGTAAATGTTCTTAAAAGGAGAAGTTCTCATTCAAGGCTTAAGTATTTGAAATTTATGTGTGAGGAGTTCGGAGGAGACGCGCGGAATGGAGAGTAAATCTGAGACTTTTAACGGCTTGGAAAGTCGGGTAGTTCGGGGAGGGCGAGGAGCTCAAAGGAAAGGGCATATGGTTCATCCGCTCGGATTTATTCCTCTGGGATGTTTATGAGAAAGGTAAAGTTTCGGGTAGGGAGATGCAGTTGAGGGTCCTTTGGGCCCCAGCCTCCGTGACTATGGAAATGACCCATTGGACTCTTGACCTCGGGATGTTCCGGGGTTCGTCGCTGCTAATTGATCACCCCATTGTCTAGCAATGGCCAAATGTGTTAAAATGGCTGGTGTCGTGTCTGTGTCTCCTCCTGTGACTCACTCAACCGTCGAGTCCATAGGTTTCCGTGTTAAGTGGCCGGAACTCATTTTGTTTGTTTTATGCTCCTCAGAACCAAGTCCAACCAACGTTGGATGAAATTGAGAACTACGGTGCAATTATCCGGTGCAATTTCGTCGACTATCCAGAAAAAACCTCCTTTGAAGCGGGAAGATTCTTTCCTCAAGAGATTCTCCACGCGCCAGCAGGTTCCTGAGACCCAGGTATTCTCTCAAAACAACTCCTCTGTCCTCAATTCTAATTTCCATAAATTTCCTCTCCGGACGAGCTCATATGGGACGGAGCTCATATGCCCATATGAGCTCATACATATTGTCATATTGATTATATCATATAGATCATAAGGGGCAAGTGGGGAGATATTGGCAGTGGCGGGAACTCGCCTTGCATGAATATGAGATCAGGGGTTTGATGGGGTCGGACAGGGGAAAACACGTTTGGGACTTTTGGCTCTTGACTCCGGATGTTGAAATGGGGAGGAGGCGGCGGTCACTTCATTCCTCGTCTGGTCCAGACAAAGGGAGAATGCCAATTTTATGGCGCCGCCCTCCATGTGCTTCCAATGACCATTTCCTCCATCTCCTTTGATTTACCCAGACACCCATGTCTGTTTCGTTTGCATTTCCTTCCTCTGATGAATAAATCCTTTCTCTCTTTCCCCCTCTAATGGCTCTCCTTCTCGTGGGGGTCTCGGCCTAATCGGAAGAGAAACTTTCAAAACACACTAAAGAACTTTCTCCCAAAAACCCTTGGAGTATAAGGGAGAGAGCCTGGGAGGCATTAAGCCTTCCAAGAAGAAGAATCGCCGAGGCGGTGGGGCCGAAATGGACAATTTCTCAGATGACCCGGAGATGAAAAGGAGTGATTTCCACTTTTCTCCACCGCACCCAATCCCCTCCGAGATGAAGAGATGATCGAGCGGATTAAATATTGGGCCTTCGTGATCTCCGACCCGTGATTAGATATACCTTATTATCCACTTTCTCCTTCCTCCCGTGTCAGCCACCTGGAACAAAGGGGATGAATCTCGGGAGGAAACGGCCGGGGGCGAATCGATTAAATAAACCTCCCTTGAATTCTAATAGAAAACTTTATCGCCATTACAAGACTTTAACCATCCCTCGGAACATCATCCGATCCCGCCAGATTCCATTCTAAGTCTCTTCTTTCACATTTCTTTAACATGGATTATGAAGGCTCTCTCATGCACCAAGACCATTTAATCCTTTCCCTATAACTTCTGCTAAAACAATTTTCTACACAAATCAAATCTTGAAATTTCTTCCACTTCCTACTTAACGTCATTTCATAGAGTAAAATCTCTAATGATCATTTCATGGTGAGCCAAATCATTAAATGAAAAACTTTATGTTCATTTAACTCTTATTGAATTAAATGACTCTAAAAGCTCAAGATTTTAAATTGTTAAAATTCCATGTGAATTGGAATTTCTCTTTTAACATTATTGAACATAATTAAATACATGTTTGGCCACGCAAGAAAATCCTTTTCAAACGTTTCTTAATGAGCGAGAATCCTAAATCCTCGCTGAAAATTGGATTTTCCTTTCAGCTTTTCTTGAATATTTTAAGTAATTAAGCTAAATCAGGGAGAGTTTATAAATTTCCTTCATGAATGAAAGTGAAGAGAGGAGATAAGGTCTGTTTTCAACCGATTAGCGAATAATAAAGTGCGTGAAGGAGCATTAAATGGGGGGGGATTTGGATCGAGGAGATCAGCGAGACAATAATGTTATATCCTTGGAGGAGACTCTCATGAACTCAAAACCAGGAAATGAAATCTCCTTTGCCAGAGACTCATTTTCATACGAAGGAGTCTGAATCGATTTTGGGAGCGTGGGCACGAGAGGAGTCGTTTAGGAGTCGTAAAGAAATTCATATAATTCCCCGCAATCCGCCGAGGCTCCTCCAATTCCTCCTAATGATAAGAAAAGGGTTGGAAGAGGTGGTGAGTGAGACTTTGATTAAGTCTTTAATTTGTCTCTCCGAAGCCACAGATTGTTTGAGAAAAGAATCGATCCTCATCTTAAACTACTTGACTTTCGGCCTTTTCCTCCTCTTGGGGTTGAAGGGGCAAGTGAAGTGACGTTCCCCCGCCTCCCCCGCCTCCTTCAAATTCACTTATTTAAATGAGACTAAAGAAGTTGAAAGATCTTTGGGGGAATCTCCATCGAGTCTTAGTCCCCTCCTTTTTATGTCAAAATAACTCGTATTTTCTACCAATGTTCATAGATTTGAGCATATTTTTATTTGATTCTAGCAAATGTTAATTGATTTTATCAATGTTATATTTAAGCAATGTTATATTTAAGCAATGTTATATTTTAGCAATTTTTATAAATATATTTTATCAAATGCTAATTGATCTTATGAAATGTTAATTAATTTTAGCATGATTAATAATTTTTTTGTTTTCAGGAAACCTTTGAGATCGGAGATGAGGAAGACGGTGTGGGCGGGGGCGGGAAAAGCCAGAAGAAGAGGCGACGGAAGGGACTCCCGAAAACCGTGGTGAACCCTGACGGGAGCTTTTTCTTCTACTGGCTCATGATACTCACATTCTGTGTTCTCTACAATCTATGGACTCTCATCGTCCGACAGAGTTTTCCCGAGCTTCAGGTCAGCAGCCCACAATGAAATCGAATTAATCCCTGTCCTCCACTCGACTTCTTCCTTTGCTAAATAAGTTGAATCTCCGAGCGTCTTCCCTTTGTGTTCTCTCAAGTGGGCTCCAGCACGAGGAAATACATTTGCTTTTCTCGGGGAACTCTTTGTTCTGTCACGGACAGCTTGTTCAACCTCGTCTCCCCTTCATCACTCCATATTTGAAAAGTTTAAATTTATGAATTGAAGGAATCTCCTTGGGGAATCTTGTACATCCTCGTGTTTTCTTTGACCCGCTCGTTTCACGTTTTCACGTTTTCTTTTTGATGAATTTCTTTTATCTTCACTCTCCCACGTCTCCGGAACACAATAATGAATCATTTTTATAAATGTTATCTAACAACTTTATGTCTTTTGTTCATAACTATTTTTCTCCTTTATTCTCTTCCCATTCAATTGTATATAATATGTTACAGGGGAGTATATGAAAATGCCAAGAGTCCGCCAATTCCACATAAGTGTGCTTCTAGGCTTCAGAATAATATACAGCTATATGCATTTTGTATTTTTACTTAGTAAGTCATCAATAGAAGGAACAATAGATTTAAATTCATATAAGGATTCTTTTGAAGGAGTCATTTTTATATTCCAAAAACAATAATACATTTGACTTATTTAATCCTGTTTTTGATATAATACATACTTTGTATGGCATTTTAAAACAACAATTATTGCATACCGTAAAAACTCAAATAATGGCCGGGAGTCCAAAGCGAGAGAGCGAGAAGCGAGGTATTATTTAAATACCCCGGGGTACTATTTAAATTTTGCGGTATTTCTAAAAAAAACTATTTTCATCTTCAGATTGGATTATTTGAAATTAATTTAAATTCAAAAATGAAGTTAAAGCTAAAAGAGAGCCAAAACATTTCTCATTCTCAACATTTATCATTTATGAAACTTGGGATGCCAAGCCTAGAATTATTAAGAGGCTCTTCCGCTCCCCTCAACAATATACGGCCATATAGGATATAGTTTAAGCATAATTTATTAAAGTGAATATGAGAAGCAATGAGTAAGATAATTGCAGCATATTAGTGACTGAGTAATTGCAAAATAATTATAATTGTAAAATAACCCTAACATAATTTAATTTTGCTTCCAGGAGGAGGTTAAGATTTTTTGGTATGCAGCAGATGCATTCTGTGACCTTGTTTTTCTCTCTGACATCGCCGTCCAATTCCGAACCGGCTACTTAGAGCAAGGACTTATGGTGTACAAGACGAAGAAGTTAGCCAAACACTATGTGGGGTCAAAACCTTTCTTCTTCGACATATTTAGTCTCCTTCCAACGGATCTCTTCCAGCTCTACTTCGGATCAAATCCTCTTTTCAGGTCTCCACTTCATTCTTTTTATTATGTATTTACTTATTTGTTCTCCTTTCCCTCTTCGTGCTGCTACTAAATAAAGCAGAAGATATATAGGGAGAATGCATGAGGAGAAAGCTTGTTTCTTTCCTCATATGCATAAGACGTAAAACCATGGCGGAGTTTGTGGGAGCTCCTTGCAATTCTGCCCTTTTGGACATTCAATGAGTTTGAATTGAATGAGTTGGAGATGAATGGCCGTGTTAAATGCATAAAGGGGAAGATGATTTATGCGTCTGTGAGACTTGAAGCCGAGTAATTCCTACAAGAGTTGTCTGGGCGTGAAGTTTGGAATCATCAACTCATCTCTGGTGGATTTCTTCCTTGGAATTCCACACGAGAGTGGCTGGGACATGATTCGGTGTATCGTTCCCTTCTTGGAGACGAGACGAATGCCGTTTGAATGATTAATAAGATCCGATTCCTCAATGCAGGAACACTCGCGGATTTACATTGTTTTTTCTCTGGTTTTTCGTGCAGGTTCCCTCGGTTCCTCAAAGTTTATCGGATCTACAACTACTACTACATGGTGGAGAGCAGGACGGTGTTTCCAAACGTCTGGCGGGTCGTGAATTTAATTCATATTCTTCTTCTCCTTGCTCATTGGTTTGGATGTTTCTACTACCTGCTCTCGGAGGCGGAGGGCTTCCGCGGCCCTTGGGTTTATCCCGATCCGGAAGAAAACGATGATTTTGCTCCATTGACTCGGAAGTACCTTGGATCGCTGTACTGGTCAACGCTGACGCTCACTACAATCGGCGACCTCCCGACGCCCTATTCAAACTGGCAGTAAGACACACCTGGGCTTATTTACTAGATCTAATATCCTATTTATATTCAATATCTATATGTATGTTATGTAAGTGTACATAGATAGAGATATGGATATAATATCCCCATATAATAAAATATTTAAGATCAAGAATAAGATCATCTAGTTTGGAGACTCTCGGGAGCAAGGAGGAATCTCGAGGGGTTTTGAGCTCAACCATCTCGGTGTGGAAGGGAAAAGCTCTTCTTCACGCTTGATCATGAGCTTTCTATTATTTTATCCTCAAACAAATTCATTGAACAGCTTAAATTATATTTAGAAGAAATATCACTTAGAGAGAAATTTGAGAAGCAATTTTAATTAAGAAAATAAACTTTTTCCATTTTCCAACTTAAGAGAGTATTTAAGATTATTAAAAAGAATATTATTATTCTATCCTTAATCGTAAACATACAAAATACTGCTATGATGAGTTTATTTATTTATAAAATTTCTATTATTTGAAAAGATTTGATTTATTCTAGCAAATTTTAGTTTTTAAAATAAAATTCTATATATTAGTTTAAGTTGATACAAGACAAAGAAACGTTCAAAGTAGCTATATAGTCCATATATGGATGTAAAATATGTGTATGGTACAAGAATTTATAGCGTACCATGGAGGATATAGGTATAGGAGTTTAAGACCAAATTTGTTAGTGTAGGAGATAAGAGTCAATGTGTGATGATGAGTATTACTATGGGTCTAGATAGTTATTTTGAAAGAAACGGAGGTTTTTGAAGGTCTTATGGGGAGGTTGAGGAGATTTCTTCCCCGCCTTTTCCAATATTCGGATGGCAATAACTCCGTTGGGGAGCGTTTTCCTCCGCGTAATTTATTGCCAGCTTCCTTCCTTGGGCCCGGAGAGTCTTTCTCCGCTCGTCTCCCAGGTTGTTCATGCTCACGGAGTTGGGATTGTTGGAATCAGGCTCGAGCAGCGGGGCCTGGCCAGTCTCCTCAAGAACCACAGCAAGAACGAGAGCCAATGTGCGGCCTGTGCTTTCGGGTCGAACCACACGTTTAAGGCCTTTGACCCAGACGACACTTCCTACCGCGACCAGCCGCACAAGTCGCGGCTGCTCCACATGTCCAGCAATAAAGGGTCCGCACTGCTCAGGAAGGAGAGTTGAAGCTTCCGAGAACTTCCGTCCCACTTCGCCACAAAAGCTATTACCAAGCCATTGAACACCAATGATTAATCGGGCTTGTGCTGATGTGTGTGAGTGTGGGCCTTCCCCAAGGCCCCAATGCCCTCAAGAGAAGGATGAAGGAATTGAAAGTTAATCACATTGAGTTTCTCCCAAAGAGAGATTTGTTCGCTGAAGGTCCATGACTTGGAGGCTGTTCGTTGCTCAACCACTTTCTCTCCTCCTTCCACCCTAATAAGTAGAAAATGCTCAAACAAGCAAGTGTTTCTACTCAAAGTAGGAAATAAGGGAACAAATTTTTGGGGAGAAGAGTTTTTTCAAAGGATGAGGTCTATTTCACCCAACGGTTGACATATGAGACTCGAGATTCCACCGACTTCATCTTCGGGGAGAGAGAGAGAAAAAAAAAGTTGAGACATTTGAGGGAGGGATTACTCGAGAGGGAAGATGAAGTGTAGATCACCATCTTTTCTCACTCTCCGATGAGCTCCGATGAGAAAAGAATGATCATTCTCATGACTTCATAAGTTAGGTTTCGTAATGATGTTTTCTTTACCTCGACGCTTCAATGTGAGGGAGTTGGGTCTTCAAAGTTTTCGAACAGCCTTCAAATTGTAGGATGAGCGAAATTTGCCCCAATCCTCCTTTTCAAAAACTGAGTTTTTCCTTCATTGGAGCATTTTGTTCTTGGGGAATGGCTGCATCTTGTCCTGATGAACCACTGGGAAACATAGTTTGAGAAACAAGGCTGTTCGAAGGCTTTGAAGCTTCAGCTCTCCTTTCTTCTATTTTCATTCCTACTCGTTCGTGATTAATATCCGGAGCTCAAATGCGCCCCATCTTCTAATTTTAATCCTTTTTTCACACTTGGCTCAACCATTGAATTATTCAAATTTAATTAGTCTGCCTTCCTCACTCAAATCTTACATTTCACAACTTTCCGGCTTCTCCATCAATTTTTTGAGCTCCTTGTGCTTAAATATTTCATAATTTCGCGGAACTCACTTGTTTTTCTTCTATAGGTATTTATTCACAATTGTCAGTTACCTCATTGGAGTCTTCATTTTCGCTACAATTGTTGGTAAGAATTTGATTTTTATTCCATTTAAAAATTTTGTTTTCCTTATTTGTACAAATACTCTTAATACCTCTATTATTAATTATATTATTTACTATAAATAGGCTATATATATTTAGATATCTATATATATATACATGCACACTTTTATACTAGAATTAAATGACTATATTAGCAATGAGCACTTCAAAAGCAAAAATCGTTTCTAATATCAGCTTATAATTTCAAGCCTAATTAATTAACTTATTGTGATTCTTTAATCTATTTAATATGAATGTCAGATGGACTTATACTCTGAGTGGAATTAGATATCATAGCTGGGGATATAGCCATGCCCTGTAAATAAATATTAGTTAAAATGGAAGTATTTATGTATATGCTCCATTGAGACCATGGACGGAATTCTGGAGTGAGAAGATGAAAATTGGGTATTTTGACTCGTGGTATTTAGGGAAAGAAGAAAGTATGAAGTAATCTCATTTGAGTGGAAAGTGGAGATGCCCAAGAGACCCCCTGTCTCTCAGCTCTCACTCCTCCCTATGAGAATATTTACTTGGGAATAAAATCAATATATTTTAGTTACAGTGCCGGATTAGCATATTATCTCGTGGGCGTCATATCTACATATTGATAGGCTAGACATTTTCCATTCAAACCTAAAATCCTCATGGTTATCACGTTTCTCCTTTTTCAATTTCTAATTCACTTTTTCATTCAAAATTTAACAAATTTACACTCACTACGAGGTCCCCAAGTAAAAAGATATAAATTCAAGAATTAATGTGAGTGTCTGGGTCCAATTAGTGGATAATATAGCTCATAATTGAAAATTATGAGCTTTCTTCATTCTTCATATAGGATTACAAGTACAGCATGCTATATATTTACCACTGTCCATATTTTAAAGTATAAAACAGCATTTGAATACAAAAACTAAAAAGTCCTTGTGATCTCTCCCTCGTACGCGTGATCTCCAGTGATTTTTAGAGTACAGTTAGGTAATCAGTTTAGTGAATGTAAATAAGTGGGTGGGTTGGCGGGAATCCTATACTCAGGACTCCGATAGCTCATATAATTATATTTCATTCTCTTCCTTCATATAGGATTACAAGTGCAGCTATTTAAAGAAAAAATCAAGAACTAAACTGAATGATCAATATTCATTAATACAATCAAATGTACATATACAATCATATAGTTAAAAGTGTACCAGAATACTTATATTTCTTATCTATTTTCTTGTAAAATTTTGCAAAAGCCTCAAAATTTTGGTGCATGCATGCATCAAAATCCAGCATGACTAAACATGTCATCAGTACTAACACCATTCCCAAAAGCTTTAGAAGTCGAGGCGTGTCTCACGGAGTGAGGTTTAAACAAATTAACATCAATACCAGCACTTTATAGTCATTCAAACATTTTAAGACGCATAGTTTATAATTAACAAAGGAGGAGAACATTATACAAGGTTGAACACCTTAAGGTTTAGAAGTTTTTACAGATTCAGGGATTTCTATTGTTACATTTTCGCCTAAATCAATATTTGAGCATTTGATTAAAGATATATTTTGTAATCGTTGAGAAGAAACTAATGCTAACAAACAAACCAACTTAACACTTAACAATTTAATTGGTAACTTATCAAACTATCCCAAGATTTGAACAGTAAAAGTAATTTATCAACATCACAGGTTGAATTTTATTTAGCTTTTGGTGGGCGGACTTTCCAAATATCATTAATTATTCTGGTAATTAGTGGATGTGCGCCAACTGAATAACCATCTATTGGTAGCAAGAATAAATTTAAATATCTTGCTAAACTCATTGAACTATAACTTGATTCATATAACTCTAAAGAAAAGTGATAACATTGGTGATAGTGGGTCTTACACTATCACAATTACTTATATTAGAAAACTAATGTAGACTTTGAAAATGAAGAAAGTATTGATACTGTGATAATTCCTTCCACTATAGATCAAGGGCTTTCTCAGAATTCCTCTCCTCAAAAAAGATTTTCTCATATAATTGATACTTGTTGTGCCAGCGATGGACATAGTGGATGCTCCCTGTTTGAATGAGGAGAAATTAACAATCGTGAATTTTGAAAATTTATAATATCTATTAACCTTAAATATAAAGGTAACAAAATTTGAGTGGGCCAGAAAGGCACAACTATAATACCCCTGGCCTTTTCGACTATATAATACATTATTCAAAACTCTATGTATTATTTGAAAAGAGGAAAGCAATAGAAAAAAGTATCCCAAGAGTAATTAAAAGCATCTACTCCAAAACTCGAAGGGTCGGGGACAAAAGAGTAATAAATTTGACTTTTATTTGACAAATGAGAGGCGAATAAATCAATTTGTAGAATACAAAATACCCTCACAATTTTACCAAATACCTCGTTATTTAAAGACCAATAATATTCAATTAATATTCTTGACTCAAAACCTGCTTCAAAATTATCTTTAGACCAGTAATCGGCCCGTCTCCCGACGGGTTTCAATGCTAAAATAATAAAATATCGATGTCTATCTATTAGAAGCAGAAATAAAAATTAATAAAATTTAATAAATAGATCTTGTCGGTTGACTATTATATAATGGTTAAAAACGGTAAAACAAATGCCAAATGCGATAATTGAATATCGAATAAAGCCCGTGAATAAACGCTTCTTTTCGAATAAAACTCCTGGATAAAATTATATGGAACGATTTAAATGTTTATGACTTAATGTTCAATTATTACTTGAAATTATTAAAATGACTATTAATTAACTAGAATTATCATAAATGATTAACTAGAACGAACATAACTAGAATAAATAAATGGACGAACCACTAGAATAAATGACTAGGAATTATCTCTTTGATAATAATTTGTTTAGCAAAATAGAAATAATTTGTTTAGCAAAAATGCTAGAAAAGGTTTTTATAACATAATTTAATTAAATTAAATATTTCTTAATTCATTTAAAACATTTAAATTGTTTAAATGGAAATTGTAGAACATGAGAGGCAGAGTAGAGAATCCACAATAATGAGTGAAAGAGCAATAATAGCGTTATTGAATTTTTAGCGTGTCAGATGAAATGCAATGCAATCAAACCAGAAGGGTGAGACGCTGCAGAAATAGTGATATAGGATTTATAGTGCTAATGAAATTTCCCACGGGTAGGGGACCTGTAGTATTTTTCAAAATTTTGAACATGATTTTTCAAAAACTTGAAGGACTCCGAAAAAACTGAATGTATGTTTCATCATCCCTAGCGACTCTTTAAGTCATCCACTATGTCTCGGGTCAAACTTGGATTTACACCAAAAAGGACTGCATTGTCAGTAAAAATATTTTATCTTACCATTTCTCTATTCCCAACGCACTGGGCAGAGTTCAAGTTATGCCATCTACGAGAATCAACGCATCAGAAACTCATGGCTTTAAAACTCGAATTTCTAAGTTAAAATAAATACATGATTAACTAATCAACACTTACGCATTCAACTTTTTACTACTTCCGCTTGTTCCCTCGGATTGATCGGGCATCCCAAGTGTGTTATTCAAACTTAACTCTAGTTAAAATTGCTATAAGAATGATTTAATTGAGAGAGCTTCGTGAGCCGGACCCTCAGGTATCCATTTGAAAAACACTGGAGATCACGTCTACTCGACGAGGGAGACAATGAGTTTTTAGTTTTTGTATTAAAATGCTGTTTTATACTTTAAAATATGGACCGTGGTATCTATGATGAAATAGCATGCTGCACTTGTAATCCTATATGAAGGATGAAGAGGATGAAATATAATACATATATAAATTTAGAGATCTTCTCTATGTTAAACTTGGGCCGACCAACTGGAATAACAATAATGATTTACTTGCTTGTACATATTTATAATTACAATAGGCAATAATGATTCTTCCACATTCTCAATCTCAATGAGGGTTTTAAATCTTTTTTCCAGGGCAAGTTGGGAACGTCATTACAAATCGTAATGCGAACCGACTGGAATTCGAAAGGCTCCTGGTAAGTTTCCTAATCTTCCCTTTCATGACCTCATTCAATTGATCCAAAGTCCTTAATTATTCGAGAACTTTCCACTTCCCCTCCCCTGAGCTTTAAAAACTTATGATTAAAATACATGTGGTGAAAAAAACAATTTAAAAAATTCTTTTCAAACCAATGCATTTCTCATATTTCAATAAAGACTCAAACTTCCAAATCTGCCAAATGTTCAGACCCAGCTGTGTATAAAGTTTAAGTCAGGGCTTTGGAGTTTAAAATCTCCAAAGATCTTTGAACTCATTGGATGAGATAAGCTCATTTTAACGATAGGTATATGCATACGAGTCTAATAATATCGTTCCTATTTACCTAAACAAGAAGTTTATTTACACCATGTTTTGAACTTTTATAATTCTTATTATTCAATTCCCATTTCTCTTGAACTAGGAGTAAAATTTGAATAAACATGTTTTTATCCCAAATTCCTAATCTTACAAGATTCATTAAGAGCAGAGATTTACCTATTTATATTAGTAATTAATTACCTTACTCTAAAAATTGTAATTGGTAATTAATTACTTGTGACCTTTAATTACAATTACATCAATTCTATATTTTCATGGGCACTCAAGTGTTGAAGATTCGTATTTATGATTAAGAATATGCTCAATTAATCATTATAGTCATTTAGAATGTCAATCATACTTTCATTTATGTGTTTTGCTTTATAATTCAATTAATTTATTAATATCACAAAATGTAAATGTAATTTGTAATTGAAATCGAAATTTTAATTAATGAAGTTTCAATTTCTAAATGGAATTTGTAATTGTAATTAATTACATATTTTTTCGATGTAATTGAACGAAATATATTTCATGGTGTAATTAAGTAAATCTCTGATTAAGAGTTAACGCTTAACACCGCCCGAGTCGGAACTCATTTGGCCTACATTTCTATTTAAATGTGAAATTAATCGGACTCAAAAGTGGGAGAATGAAAAAGGCCTTGAATGGTTTGTTATTCACTTTCAACTTTTGTTTTATAGGACGGTGCTAAAATGTATATGAGGCATCACAAAGTAAGCAAAGGGGTTTTTCAATTTTTCCCTCTTTTTATGAACCTCTAAATGTTTTTAATTTCTGCGCTTTGGCTTAAAAAAGGTGCCGCGTGATATGCAACGAAGAGTTTTAAGGTGGTATGACTACTCATGGTCCAGGTAAAAAAATATCCCTTGTATTATTTGCACCCATCCAATTAAATTTTTTATAAAAACTAATCAATTTTTGTGATCAGAGGGAGGATTCAAGGAGGGGGTGATATAAATACGGCCTTAGGTTTGCTACCTGACAAGCTCAAAACAGAGTTGGCCCTTCACGTAAACTTAAGTGTCCTGAGGAAGGTAAAAAAAGCTCTTGATCAAATAACAAACTTTGGCTTGAATCATCAGTCGTGCTTCAACTAAAAATAAATGGAGGTTGAGGTTGGGAAATTGAGACTTTGCGCATCAAAAAATGGATCTTATAAGTAAATATAATTCATAGCAAATTTAATCGGTTGGAGTGAAAATCGTTCTTGGGGTTTCTTATGTAATATTTCTTTTCATGGGACTTTGGTATGAAGACTTTAGTGAAAAGGAAATTGGAGTATTTAGGCATTATGTATACTTGGCGATTCATGTTTCATCAACTCCCGCATATGCTTGTACGTACGAGACCTCGCATAGTTGACGGAGAGGAAAGGAAAGAAAGAAACAAAGCTTTGGATTTCTCGGATAAAACGCGCCCTATAATGGGAATTTAATGAAAGACTGAGGATAGCTGGTCAAAGTCATTTAATTAATTCTTCCTTTTGAAGGTCTTCCTAAGACTCTCTTTAATGTCTCATATTTTAATTATAACGAGTCTCGTGGGTTCTTGAGAAAGGAGCTGTATGGGAATGTACAGTCATTGAGTCTCCTTGGGTATTAAAGGATTGAGAAATGGGGAATGTACGCGAGCGTCCCTCCCCAACCGCCCGACTGATTAGACAAGCCAAAGTTTGAACTCTGAGTAAGATGGAGTGGAAGCTCAGGTCTAAGACGCTTTAATGTCATATGTCAGGTGACGATTTTTCAAGAGTGCCAGCCCGAGTTTCTGCACGACCTCGTCCTGAAGATGAAAGCGTACATTTTCACTCCCGGAGACTTAATTTGTCGGAAGGGCGAAGTGGCCAGAGAAATGTTCATTATTGCTGATGGGATCCTGGAAGTGATCAGGTGAGGAAATGGATTTCCACTCAAATGGATATTGGGCCATTTGAGCAATGAGATGGAAGGATGTTCCTTGCATAATAACACATATTATGAACAACATGGGGGGATATTGAGGGAGCCAAGAGTCAGCATCCTTGTTCGAAGCCAAGGATGCTTGCTATTTATTTTCAAAGAAGGATTTTATCGATCAGACTTTAAGTACCTTATTGATAGATTTATTGAAGGTTCATTTCATTTCCTAAACATCCAATATTTGGGGAGAAGTACAAATAAGGGACGAGACCATTATTCAGCGCATGGAGCTTCACCCGGATCCATTCCCCTGGATTCCCCCTACTTCAAAGAGATCATCAAAAGAACTCTCCTCCTCACTTTTGTTACAACTCCTTCTCTTGACAAATACATTCAATTTTCAGATTCTAACTTTCACAAAACTTTGTACTTTTCCTCGTCTTATAACTTAAAAATTAAAGTTTTTCCCGAAATGATAAAATTTCAGACAAATATTATAGTATAGTACTACTCCAATATACACAGTATTTAGATATATACATGCCAAATGAGAAACGGCAAACGATCAAATATGATATTTACATATATAAACCTATTTAATAATGCTATAATGTATTTAGACATTTTGGCTCAGGTACTATAATGTAAAGTAAAAAGTAAAATGAAGAGCTGCGTTGATAAAATAATTAAATTCACATTTGTCGTTTCTCCTATTTTAATGATTATTAAGTGAGATGAATAATTTTGCTATTTCGTTTATTTGTATTTAAGTACGTACGAGAGTCACTTAAAACCTGACACGTTAACAATAAGTATGATCTAATGGGCCAAAGTTCGACCTTGCTTGTGAACATACTTTAAATATCAAAATTTATGGAGGAAGTTTTGGTCGTAATTATTCTTAAACTTCTCAATATACACATTTTACTGTGAAGCATAAATAAACAGAATGAAATGACTCCAAGCTGCATGTACTATATAATGATTCAATCTATACATGTATGCTTATAGATGTGAAAAATATATACAAGGTTCACCGGATTTGGTGTTAGTTAAATAAAGTGCTACATAGAGTGATAGTAGGTAAAATAAAAATATTTTTACACTTTTAAGTGAGTGCATAGACCGTTTGTCTCACTAATGAATATATGCTTAAGGTAAACTTGGGATCTTAGGAAATCTTTTATGTCAAAGGTTTTTCAAAAAGTTTATCGGATAGTAAACAAAGTATTTGCTAAATACATAAAAAGAGTTTTGAGAGGAATTTCTTTACAGCGATGCTGGAAAAGTGTTGACAACAATGCAAGCCGGGGATTTTTTCGGAGAGATCGGGATTCTGAACCTCGACGGGTTGAACAAGTAAGCATTGAGTTTTCCAATGAATAAGAAGCGAAGGTGGGAGATTTTGAATGGTGGGTTTTACCAGACGCACAGCCGATGTCCGGTCTGTTGGCTACTCGGAGCTCTTTAGCCTTTCCAGGGAAGACGTTCTGGCAGCGATGAAGGATTACCCAGAAGCTCAAGTGAGTCTCGTTCAATTCTAATTGAATTGACGGAAAAATTAAAAACAATTGCTCATCAAAGATAACAAGATTTGGCCGGGAGTCCAAGGGAGCCTTTGAAGGCGGATGTGGATGAAAGGGATAGTTTTCCCCGTCTTTAATCTCATTTGGGAAACATTACAATAGTTAGGGCTTTTCTGTTTCCTAGGAAATCCTCCAAACTTTGGGGAGAAAGCGGCTGATGGAGGCGCGGAAGGCGAACGCCCCGCCGCCGAAAAAAGACCTGCCAGGCTTAGCGCCGAAAAAGGGCTCGCCGCTCCTCGCCGGCCTCAAGGGGTCCGAAACTCCCGAGAGTGACACGACCGGGAAGCGGATCGTCGAGAAGCTCAGGAGTGACGTGAAAGGATTAAGAAACGCGATTCGGAGGAGTCGGAAAAGCAATTCCAGGTCTTATCTCGCCCCCCAACCCTTATGAATATTTCTACCTAATCCTCACAATGCATATCGTCACAGAGTTCTTTGGGGTCTGAGCCGCGTCTCACGGTTCAGGACCTTACAACCAGATCCTCATAGAAACCCTTCAATATTCATTCCCAGTCTTGGGCTGCTTGGGAGAACAGGGAGATAATTGAGAACCTATTCCATACACCTTCCTTTCATAAGAACTGAGAAAAAATATTTTTTCTCTCTATTTGTCGAGGCACTCACGTCCTCAACCTCGATCCTCCCGGATGGCCCAAACTTTTCTCTAGAGAAACTTGACAAATACGATAATGGGCCCTACTCATTCATATTTCCGACCCAATTCTTCACCCAGGTCTCCCTTCCCACTTTATCTTTCTCTCACATGGATTAACCTACTCTCCCGCCCAGCCTATACCACACAGGCAGACTTACCAATTGATGGGCGTGGAGTGAATCAGCTCAACGAGAAAAAATTCCTCCCGGTTATTTCCCTCCGAGAAAACTCGGATTAGAGCCATAATAGTTAAACAATACTTGACTTAATTACACACAATTGTGTTAAAATGTCGAGTTGGTTCAAACGAAGGCATTGCCCTATATGTTGAGCACAATGTTCTCTGCTCCGAGGTTCGGAAGATTCTCTTACTCATCTTGTCCATTGATCCCTGTTTGTTTGAGCACGCGAGCCCTCCATTTGCACATTGTATTAAAACCCGAGATGATGATGATGATTTGTGGCCAATGTAATGGTAAAGGTTTGAGAAGGGAAAGTGTCGGTTGGAGACATGAAAAATGTAGGAAATCTTTCTTCTTAACATAACACTCTTGCCTTGGGTCTGCCATGAGAAAGATAGACGGGCTGAGTCATTTCATTTTGACAGTAGTTGAGAACCCTGGCGCTATTAGTATTCCTCTGTCTTCCCTCTTCCGACTTTCAAATTTACAAATAATCCATCTAGTATCATACCCAATGACTCAAAAATGGATCCGGAGGAGGAAAAACTTGGGAGAACAAGCGAGGAATGTAAAAAAAGAGTTGATCGAGACGGGAGATCCGTTGGAATTATTAAAGGATTGTGTGGATGGGGAAATGGGAAACAATGTCCGCGTCGTTCCGCCGTCTTCTAGATTCACTCGAGAGGAATTTTATTTCCTTTATGCTAATCGCTCGAGAGAGACCATCTGGAAGGGACGGAGGAAAATGAATTAATATTTAACGGACCCTCAACGGAAAAGAGTAATTAAAAAGGAGAATGTTCGGGGCTCCGTTGTTCCCCAGGAATGATAATGACCCAATGACAACTCGACTCCCTCCATAATTCACGCCATTTGGACGGATGGAAATGAGGAAAGTTCCCTTTAGCCCCGCCAACCCCATTGGAACAATCAGGGCGGCATTAGGGTCCCGGAGATGAAACTAATTCATGTACATATTCTTTTATGCCTAAAGTTACGTGGATAATTGAAATAAGTTGTGAGAAGAAGTTTATTAATTGAATTTCCCCTGCAGCAAGGATGACTCGAGCGAGCCGGAGTCGGGGAAGGACAAGGAGAGCGGAAGCGGGCGGAGTCGGAAGGAAAGCAGCGGGAGCGACGGGCGAAAGGGCCGAGGCGTCCTCAAAAGAATGCACCACGTGATCAGCGACGAGAAGGAGCGCGAGCCGTCAACGACGTCTGGCCCGTCAACCTCCACGTCCTCGCCGCTTCCGATCCCCAAGAAAGTGACACTCTCATCGCCCCCGAAGCGGACGGAAGGGGAACCCAGGAAAACCCCCGCCGAACCAAAGGAAATTACCAAAAATCTGGCCCAATGACCGTTTTAACACTCCACCTGGGAGTTTTCTCTCGAGTCCACTTCCGTTTTATTTCCTCTTCAAAAGAAATGACTCCCATCACCCCATTCCATCTATATGTATACCCTGGCTCACTCAACGTTCCCTTCCCTAGTATATTAGTATAAGTATACATACGACGATACAAGATCTTATTCTATAGTTGAGCATAGTTAAACATTTTTGAGCCCGTTCTGCCTCAGATGCCTCTGAGGATCAAGGAATATCTCTAAGAGAAACCGCCCCGCTTGTTAGCCCAAAATTTCAAAAATCAATGTCAATAGACCGAGCGTCAAATGTCTTTTAAACTCGGATCCTCCTTGATAAACTCGGATCCTCCTTGAGATTCCCAAACTAATGGCACAACTTTACTTTCTTTTTAACTTTGGGCGCTGAAATAAGTTTGGGCAACTATTTTGATATTGGTACCTTCCTAGAGATCCAATGGAATGTCATGTGAGAACCTTCTTTTATGCTCCACTAATTTGTTTCACTAAACCAAGTTTCTTTTCATTTTAATATTACTTTTGACCTCGCTGAACATCTTCTCATTTTACATGACAAAACGTGATGGATGCGATGGGCATCAAATAAACAAATGGTCTCAATACATCATTGCATCTCCAATTTCCCTCAACGTGACTCTCGAGGAAACTCCCACGTGTCGAAGAGTGAAAGGACTTTCTTTCCCTCGCGGTGGCATGTTAAAACGGTGGGATTGTTCAGGTGATCGGTGCGGGTCTTCCGCTCATGCAGCGTCTTCGACTCCTCAAGCAAAAGGAAGATAAAGAAAAGGCCGAGGCGAGCCCCGTGCAGATTCAAACCACCACGGTGTCCGTCGAGGCCCCGCCGAAGTCTCCCACGGGGCCAGTGGGCGGAGAACCCTCCGTCCAATTCCCACTTCCGCCAGAAATTACCCAGCCCCTTAGCCAGTCACTTGGCCAGCCACTTGAGCAGCCACTCGGGCCACTTGACCAACCAGAGGAACAATTCCCGGCGGGAAGTGAAGTTGCGAGCCAAGTGAGGGTTCCGGGCGAGGTGGCCGGGCCGAGCAGCGCAACCCGCCGGCCCTCCATTCTTGAGCTGAAGAAGAAGAAAGCGTACGGGTCGGTGGACGACTTGTCGCCCGAGTTCTCGCGCCTCCCCTTCATCAAGAAGCTCCAGATCCTGAACGAGCGCCAGAAAATTGCCCAGTTGCTGAAGAGCAAGAACACGAGCGCCGTGCTGACGCGGAGCACGAGCGAAGGGTCGAACGAGCCGAGCGCGCCGCCGGCGTTCGACGACCTCCACTCCATGGCCAAGGGACGTCGGACGCAGTCGAGCAGCGAGCAGTTCCTCGTCCCGGAGGAAGACAAGCGCGAATCCCCGCCGCCCTCCCCGCAAAGTAATGACAATGAGACGGCCGAGCGAAGACATTTGAAAAGTATTCTCAAACGGTTGAACAAGATCACCCCTCTCATCTCTTCTCCTTTAGGGTCGACTCAAGTGGGGCGGGTCGAGGAGGCAAAACTCCTCAGAGCGCCCACCGTCGAAGGCTATGCGGCCAGGCACAGAAAATATTCAAAAAACGTGACTTTCCAACGCCAGGCTGTCAAGGCCACGTCGCCGGATTCCCCAACTGACCACCAAAGGGATTCTCTGGTGAGCCTTCAAACCCAAGCACTTCTATATCCGATTACTTTCTCTACAATTCCTCACCTTTCTGGCTTTCTCTACTTCCAAACTTTCACCAAGTTTTTTCATTCTTTACATTCACTTTGATAAGGATTTTTTTCTACATGTGCTATTTTGCGTAATTAATTTAATTTTTTGAGTATTCAATTATACTTCATAAATCACTAGTTATATAGTCACCATATTTTAAGAACCTACAACTCAAATGGCCATATCATTAATAATTAAATATAAACATATTGTACTTAATTTATATTAAACAAAGAATTATTAAATTGACTTAATGCTCATTCCTTGCAGTTTCGCGAAATAAAACCTCGGGAATTAAAAATTTTCTAAGTTGCATGCATGCATTAATTGTGCTCGGGTTAAAGTTTGCACTAAATATTAGAGATTAGAGAAACATGTCTTTTTGCGTTAAATTAACAATATTATAGGATCAATTGATGTAAATGCACTTTTAACTAGAATTTTGAAATCGCACAATTTAAAATGAATATGTAGAAAAAAATCCTT